>UCOH01000061.1:0-38559 GCA_900474275.1 Synergus japonicus
ATATTAATATATATAATATTATATATTATATTATATTTTATAGTTAAATTTTGAATTCTTCGTTTTATACAAAAATTAAATATTTTTTCGCTCTTATATTTGAAAAAATGTAGAACAAAAACCACTTGGGTCGAGTTTCCCTTTGCTAAAAACTCAAGATGTCTCTGGGGTAAAATCTACAATTAAGTTTTGTTTTTAAACAAACAATAAAAATTGTGAAAGAGTGTTGAAAAAACAAAATTTTTGAAAAGTCGTCCACCAAGTATGATTTTACGTGACTCATATTATCGAAACATGTGAAGGACACCCATTTGTGTCGGAGGATTATTTGAGCTCATCTGTCCTGAAACAACAATTCTTGTGGCAGGTCTACAGCCAACTTAACTCCTCGTTTAGCCGCGATCTAAGATTCGGCACGGGTTCTCCTTATATTCCTATATGAAGAGTCACATGGTAATGACTTTAGAAATTGCTACATTTATATAGGACATTATGACCTTAAGAATGTCTTCCCAGGGAAAATTCCATACGTCGAAGGAAAAAACCAACTTTTTAAAAGTTTTTTTTTTCTTTTCCATATTCTTTTTCCACCCCCCTTTTCTATTTCCTTTTCCACCACTTTTTCCAAACCTTTCTTCCCAACAGAAAAAATTGTATAAACTAGAAAATTTCAAAAAAGTGAAAATTTTATAATTCTTTTTTTTTAGAATTACTTTAAATTTGATAAAAATCTAAGAAATTTCTAAAATGTGTTTCAGGAGAAGCTAAACAAACAACATGTGGAATTGTGATTATTGTGAACTGTGGAGTGGTGAGTTTTGTTTGTTTATATCAGAAGCCCACAGTAGAACTCTAAAATCCTCAAGAAGCAGAAAAGATATCATCATGAGGTTTGTATATCCATAATTTCGCACCCTTCTCGACCTTATCTACGTGTTATGTATATACACCACATGTGTCCATGACCAGGGATAACTCAATGTGCCTTCAAGAGGAAGTACAGCTGATATGTAGCAGGACTCTGTGGGAGGAATAACAAAAGGCACGTGTTGCTCAGTCGCTCTCACTCATAAATATTAAGACCACCCAGGATTTAAAAACTCTTTTCAAAATTTATCCAAAATTTTCGAAATTTATCCAGAATTTTCCAGCAACTTGTAAAGGAACTTAAAAATATTTCAAAATTATTTTTAAACGGAGAGATTTTAAATCCTGCGCTTTCGAAATTTAAATTTGATTTCCACCCTTTTTTACTGAATTTTCCGACCTGCTTTTCCGACTCAATTATTATTTTCCAACCACTTTTCTATCCTTTCCTCGAATAATTTCCCAAACCTCTTTATACTACTTTATTGTCTCACCTTATTTCGACTTTTCTTTCCTACTTCATTTTTCCACCAAATTTTCCATCACTCTTTTTCTATTTTATTATTCCAACTACTTTTTCTTATTTATTTCCATTTTCTTATTTATGTTTCCACCTTATTTCGACTTTTCTTTCCTACTTCATTTTTCCACCAAATTTTCCATCGCTCTTTTTCTACTGTATTATTCCAACTACTTTTTCTAATTTATTTCCATTTTCTCATTTATGTTTCCAAATAATTTTCCAACCAACTTTTCGGACCTCTTTTTCCGACTTCATTTTCATTTTCCAACTACTTTTCTATCCCTTCCTCGAACAATTTTCCAAACCCCTTTATCCTACTTTATTTTCCACCTTATTTCGACTTTTCTTTCCTACTTCATTTTTCCACCAAATTTTCCATCGCTCTTTTTCTATTTTATTATTCCAACTACTTTTTCTTATTTATTTCCATTTTCTTATTTATGTTTCCAAATAATTTTCCAACCAACTTTTCGGACTTCTTTTTCCGACTTCATTTTCATTTTCCAACTACTTTTCTATCCCTTCCTCAAACAATTTTCCAAACCCCTTTATCCTACTTTATTTTCCAACTACTTTTACCTATATACTTTACTTTCCCACCTATTTCCGATTTTTCCTTTTCCAATTGAATTAATTCCACCAAATTTTCCTATCCCCTTTTCCTACTTTATTTTCCCACCTTTTTCGATTTCCTACTTCATTTTTCAACCAAATTTTCCAACCCCATATTCATACATTATTATTTCAACTATTTTTTCTTACCTTCGCTTTTCCATTTTTTTACTTCATGTTTCTACTCACTTTTCCCACCCTATTTTCGGACCTCCTTTTCCTACTTCATTTTCCTACCAACTTTTTAAACTCCAAAAAAACAATTTCCAAATCCTTTTTCAACCCCTTTTCTGATCTATTTTCCCTATCTTCTTCTCTAAACATCTTTTCCCACCTTTTTTCCAACACCACTTTTCCAACCTTTGCTTATGAAATTCCAATCTCCTTCTACCTGTTTTTTGATCCCCTTTTCCAATCTAATTTTCCAAATTCCTTCTTTTCCTTCGTTTTTCCACCCACTTTTCCTATTCCTTTTTCAACCAACTTTTCAAACCCCATTTTCCAAACACACTTTCATTCTAAAAAATTTGTTAAAAATGAAAAAGAAAGCTAAAAAAAAATTGAATAAACTTTAACCCTTACTTGGTACACTGGGGTAGATTACACCCCAGTCTTTTTTATTCTCTTAATTTAAAGTACCAAAAAGTGAAGGAAATCACTTTATAAATAAATATTTGCGAATAATTCCAAGCAAAAAAAAATTGTCAAAGTTATCCAATAGTTAATTTTTCATTACAGATTTTATATGGCTGGGCAAGCGTTTTTTACTCCGTGAAGGTGTGGCAAGGCAAGGGTTAATATAACTTTTATAAAATGTTTAAATTATTAATAAAATATATCAGCAATTTTGTAACAATATTAAAACCATTTTTAATATCTTCCAGATCTCGAGAAAGCGAAAGTCAAGACGGACAAATCAGGACTGAAATTGGGGACAAGCGAAAAAAAGTGACACGCCCTAAAAATGAGGGTGCTCCTGCGCACCACCTTTAAAGTGTCATCGTGCCATCCTAAGGTCGAGGGAAAACTCTTTTGCAGACAAAATTTTACCGACTATGATGCCAATCGTGGTTCCACCGTTCTCCGTTAATTTTCGTTAATTATCCCCATAGTTTCAGTGTACCGAAAAAGATTTCGGAACTCGACCTTCCCTAAGTATCTGCAATTAGAGCGTTCGTGAAAGGACGCGTGGTACTTTGGTGAGGAAGGGAAACCGAGTCGAATTTGGTTTTACGGTTTGCTTCCTGTTGTCGTATGTCAGTTTGCCTTTCGCCAGTTGCGTATCCGATGTAACTAGAATAAGACAAAGCGTCGTACAATTAGGGACAATGAAGTAGAAATCGTCAAGTCATCTAGGAATTAAATCAAGGGTTCGGAAATAAATACCCTGAAAGCTTCGGATTTTGTAATATTCATTCCGAATCAATCCGGAATTTGTATCCGAACCAAACAGTTTCATTCCGATTTAATCCGAAGGAAGTTTTCAATCTGAATTAATCCAAAATTCATTCAAAATCAATCGGAACCTTTCATCCGAATGAATCCGCCAATCCGAATTAATAAGAATTAATCCGGATTGACCGGATTTATTCGAATTGAAAGTTCGGACTCATTCTGAAGACTCATGTTTATTCTTCTATATAGGGAAATATCTAACAATTAACTATTGTTCCTTCTTTTCCAATTGCTTCTCTCTAGCTTTCTCTATAAATCATTTTCCTTTTGTAGAAGTGACAATCTTACCAAAATGTAACTATGTAAATAGGTATCCTAATATATTCTTTTTTATTAATCATCTAATTTATGAGTTTGGGCTTATCTTAGATTACATTTTGAAGACGTATTACTTTTAGAGAAGGTCAGATAATATCGCAGGTAATAGAGATAGAAATCAATGAATGTTCCTTAACCAGTTGGGATTCTTTTTGAATTACAAACAGCAGTGAGGGCAATTTAGTTATTACTGTATTTCTACTTATTTAATTGAATATTTCCTCATCTCTTATTTCTATAATATAAACAAAATAGGTTTTGCAACAGTAACATCGTTTTTACAGATAATAAAGTAATAGTTTATAATAGTAAAAATAATTTATTAATAACTTATAATAATAGAAAAAAATTGTTTGAATTTTGGATTTTAAAAACATATTTTGAAAAGTTTCCTTGACGATTTTAAGCCAAAAAACCGAATCGAATTATATATGTTATATATATGGTTTATTTTTTAGAGAGCGGTTTATTTGAAACTAAAAATCTACTTTTCTGTTCTTATTTGACTTATGTCCAAGCCCAACTGACTTTTGTAACTAAGAGGTCAGAATTTCACAGTTCTGTCGCCAAAATGTCGACAGCTTCGATATTATCGGAACCACGACAGACTATTAAGACAAAATCTTCTGCACCCTAAAACAATTTAGCACGGACAAAATTAAATTTATGATATTTTCTCCTTGACATTCCCAAATATATGAGAAGACCATAAAAACGTTATCTAGGTATTTTTCTTTTAAATCTCTTGAAAATTTGACTTTTTTAAACAAAAATTTATGAAAAAAAGAAAAAAAAACAATATCGGTGAAAAAATTTGTTGCAATACAAAATTTATAGTATAAAACTAAATATATCTAATCTAAAATATATAAAAATATATATTAAATTTGTAAAATGCTTCACGACTTATCAGAGTTCAAACGGATTTCAAGGGATTTTTTATGACTTGAAAAATGTTATAAAATGTAAAGGATATTTTTAAACTTTTGCTAAAGAATTTTATTGAGGGATTTTAAAAGAAAGTGTTTACAGCTGAAATCAGTTTTTAGGCTGAATTTCAGTCTTAAGTCAGTTTTTAGTCTTGTTTTTAGATTTTTTAGTCTTAAAACAAGACTAAAAATTGACTTCAAACTGAAATTCAGCCTAAAAACTGATTTCAGCTGTAAACACTTTCAGTCCTTGTTTTTTCTGTGTATTTTGTACAGAATTTACGAGAATTTCTATAAGGTTTTCGTAAAATAAGAGTTTTCATGAGATTTTTGTATTTTTTACAAGATTTTGTAAAATTTTTAAGGATTTCATGAAACTTGATGAAAATTTCTAAAAATTTTAAGAAAATATTTTAAAATAATTAAAATATTTAAAATATTTTTTGGAAATTAATGAATTTTGAAATTTTTAAAAACAAAAATTCCTGGATCAACGTAGTTTTTGGTAAAAATGTTTTCCGCCACGGATATCCTTTTCACATGGAGTAAATTCAGCCCCATTTGATTTCGTCTTGCGTTTTTTCTCCGGCCAATCGCGAGAAGGGAGGCGTGGCTAGAGGGTCAGGAGGCCTACCAATAGGAATTAGAGAATTTTCGAGAGCGTTATTTAGCCATGCTGATTCATTTTAAGATCTTTCCTGAACTTCCCTTTTTCTATTCATCCTCAGGTCAGTCGATCTCGGATCTCCGAAAGTTGTGGATGTGTCTCAGTTTTGTTTTCAAGTTCTTCGAGTGCAGTTCATACTTATCTCAAAAATATTGGCATCCCAATATACCTTCGGAAGTTATCCATGTGTTTGTGCCTTATAAAAACAATAATTGTTTAAAAATTGATTTTTGAACAATTTTTTCTTCATTTTGGAATCATCAGAAAATAATAAAAAGTGTTGTCAAAATGAATCTCGTCGATCATATGAACTGGCATCATACAATGTTTAATCAGCAGAATATGCGTCTTTATCAACCAGGTGAGTTGAAATTTTTGCTTTAATTCGGTGTTTCAATTATTTTTAATTGTCTATTTACATGAATCAGTCAAATTGACTGATTGAAATCAGTAGAAATTGAATTTGACTGATTCATCAGTAAGATAAGTTGATTGATATCAGTAAATATGCATGTATTTCGCTGATTAATCAGTGAAATTAGTAGAAAGTAAATTTCGCAGATTTTTCAGTAAAATAAGCTAATTTACCAGTGAAATTAAGTGATTAAAATTAGTAAAAATTTAATCTCGCTGATTGACCAATAAAATAAACTGATTTATTGATCTACCAGTGAAATTAACAGACTGAAATCAGTAGAAATGTAAATCAGCTGATTTATCAGTAAAAATCACTATTTGAAATTAGTAGAAGTTTAATTTCACTGATTGTCCAATAGAATAAACTGAGTTATTGATTTACCAGCGAAATTAACCGACTACAATCAGTAAAAATATAAGTCAGCTGATTTATCAGTAAAAATTACTAATGAAATTAGTAAAAAAATTAATTTCGCTGATTGATCTGTAAAATGAAGTGATTAAAATCAGTAAAAATTAAAAATGTCTAATTGTACAGTGTAATTAACTAATTAGCAGATTTATAAGTGAAATTAACTGCAGAAGATGAACTTATACGTATATATATATATATATATATATAGTATAAAAAAAAGTAATACAAAACGTCTGCTTTTCGTGCAGCTGGTCTCATTATTGTATGACTCAATGACACTAATTTCACACATTCTAGCCTCATTTTGCGATCTCTATCGCGGCGTGATAACTGTTTCATCGCTAAATCTCCTTAAATTATTGCACTTTACTCGGAATGCAGCAAACTTGAAAGTTATATAAAATATAAAAATATATATCAAATTGTATAAGAGACACATTGTTGCGAAATTGGCCACTGAATTGAATCAGTAAATTTTACTAATCAATCAGTAAATTTTACTAATCAATCAGTAAATTTTACTAATCAATCAGTAAAATTTACTGATCAATCAATAAATTTTACTAATTCATTGGTTTTTAACTCAATTCTGGTTTCAAATCAGTGGGCAATGGGTTATTGAATTAAATCAGTAAAATTAATCAGTATGAATCATTATAACTCGATAAATTCTTTGAAAATCCGTCGAAATCACATGAAATATTTTTAAATTCCATAAAAGAAGAAAATTCCATAAAGGGGACTCACGTTAAACAATTACCCCATAATAAGTGCTCATAAATCGTATTATAAACTCTGAGTGATGGACTTTTTGAAAACTAACACCATATCAAAAAATTCCATAAGAATCAAAATATTTTCTGCACCCCTTCCGGTCAACATAATAATTCTATAATTTTTTTCTAACATTATCCCATCGACTCTCCTAACATATATTTTTTTCATCAAAATCGGTCGAGCCATTCTCGAGAAATTAATTTTTATTTATTTACCTTATAAACCCCACACTCCCATAAAAATTTTTTTTAATTATAATCTTCCGGTAAATTTAATTTTATATTAATATCAACTTATTACATAAATTCTGCTATGCCCTTCTTTAAAAATCCCTTGAAATCTTTTGAAATCCTTCAAAGTCTCCTTAAAACACTCCTAATCTCTTTTATGGAAGACCTTCGACCAGTAGACCTTGATTTTTTGCTCCTACGATTGCGGAAGGAAGTTGGCAAAGATTCTACAGTGGCGGTATATTTATCCTCTTCAGAACCTTTCGTTTTTTCAAATCACCGAAACAACCTATCATTATAGAAGAGCCTCGTTATGTACTCGATGACAGGCTGGTCGCGCGAGTCCGGCTCCTTTTTATCCCAACTATTTCCTGAGTGTCCTATACAATTATACATATATCCTATACATATATGTTGTACACCTTTAATCCAGGTTGGTGTGTATAAATCAGACCTGACGCCACTTTCGTCCATTAGCAAAGAGACGAAGGTCGTGGTCCTTGTCCCATCCCTGCCACCATCTATATAAACGCGCCGGCCGGTGCCTCCAGCTAAAGTCCACTGCGGTTTCCGGATGAGGCATAGCAAAAGGGCATCTGTCCTAGTTTGTTCTTCAAAGCGATGAGCCTTGTTTTTTGATTACTGATTACACACTTCTTGTTCCCCTCACGCGCTACGTCACGCCATTTCAGACGCTCGGACTTTTTTCGGGCCTGGCGCCACCGCTCAGAATGGGGCCCATAAAAATGACCCCAATTCTGTTTTCCATCTTTATTTTACATAAACTCATTTCATCTAATGTCCTCTGACTTTTATATTTCCTTACTTGACATAATTTTCATTTTTCAGAATTATTATTTTCCATAATTTTTATTTTGCCGTTTGAAGAAGTTTTTTTATCTTCAAGAAGAATCTTCAGAGTTCAGCATCTTCAGGATTCAAGTTGAATGAGACACTCTCATTCTTGAATGAAACCCTCTTACTATAAATGGCGCCTTGTCTGTGTACAACTTCATACTCTGTATTTTTTTATACTCTATTTTATATACCTATATATCAGCGTCCTGTGGGAATCTGCTGTGGACATATTCCACATCAAAGGGACCGCTCTTCACTGAACCGGACAATCGTTATCTGCTGGCCGAATACAGTCGAAAAGAGGAAGGATCCGGGGACTGTCTCCCGGTCCCGGTCAATGCCAATTATCCCGGCGGGATAATGCCGCCTCCACAGGACCGTGCATCACCACAAACACTCGGCGCCGAGATGTAAAAAGGAGACAAGTGCAGCTCGTTCATGCGCGATTTTTTTCTCGAGTACCGGAGCCTAGCCGTCGTGCCGTCAGGAGTTTAGGACATCTCTCTATTCGTGGTACTTCATCCGAGATCTTTAACATATACCGCCTTAATCCGTCACCTCTTCATGGGAACGCTTTGCTTTTTCGTACTTTTGCATTCGGAGCGACGCGACACAAGCCAGTCGGCTAAAAAATTGTATTTGATATGCAATACGCATGCGCAATTGATGTGATTGTAGAGAGAGGGAATTTCTTTAATATTCCTGGTTGGAAGTAAAAAGATAGATCTATTTGAATCTTTTTCAATATTCAGGATTGAAATAGAAAGGAAAAATTCTTTCCTTTTGTATCTCTATCTTTCTGTATTCTATCTTTTTATCCACGTTTAACCACGTCAATCTTTTTCTATCCCTTTCGCAACTCATGGACGCAAAGTTTACAGTAAAAGATTCATGTATGACTTCTTTCGGAGCGTGACAATCCAACCCTGGTTTCCATTTGATTCTTATGAAAACCAGGGTTGGAAGGCATACATGAATCTTAGGGTGCCGTCCTATCATAGCAGAAAACGCAAAGTAGAAAATCATAAGAGTGAAAGAGAGAGTGACTGTATTTGTCTCTTTCACTCTCACCATTTTCTGCTTTCTGTTTTGCGTTTTTTGCTGCCATGGAACAACACCATTTCTGTACAGTAATGTTCAACGATGCCTTCTTCTGTTTTGTAACGACCCAACCCTGTTTTCCATTATAATCTTATGGAAATCAGGGTTGGGAACGTTAGAAAACAGAGGAAGGCATCGTTGAACATTACTGTACACTTGGGAGGGATAGGAAATCTCTAAAATCTCTATCATTTTCTATCTTTTTACTTCCAACAGGGTTGGGAACGTCTCTGTTTTAGATTTCTTTACTACAATAGACTGTCCCAATTATTAACGAAATCCGAAGCAGAGGCGTTCCGAATATTAACCAAATTCTCTCCCTCAATTGCCACAGCAATTGCACATGCGTATTGGACAGAAAATAACAAGTTCAACGCATGCGCAGTGGTATCAAGTGAGATTTTAGATCCATGCTAGTTAATATTGAAAACGGAATATGGTCAACTTTTCTAGTTAACTTATAACTTATGATGTGAATATAATATGGTGTCATTTATGGACACCTGACAGAACTCGAAGAAAGACATCAAAACTGTAATAAGAGGTTTCTGAGGCGACTGATGCGAGAAACAAGCTCTAATGAACTAAAAATTGTCGCATCCATTATTATATATAAGAATGAGTTAAAAAAAAAAGCTTCAAAACAAACAAGGCTAGCCGCAGGAAAGTGGCGTAATTACGAAAAGAGAGGTAATAAATGTAATTAGGATATCCTGTAAATTGCCTTTCTTCTTTCCTTTGGGATACTTTTTAGATCCCTTTTTCTGATTATTTCTTCGCACCGGATGTTAGAAAAACAATATTGTTTTTTTTTGGATACTGAAAACAAGCCTTTGAAAAATTAGGTTCTTTAGTATGAACTAGTTTTCAGGAATTTGAAGAGAACTCGATGAGAGATTTTTATGAATTTTAAGAGATTTTGTGGAATTTTCTACCAGATTTCTAATAAGTTTAAGGCGTTTCAATTTTACTCATTTTTAAAACTGTGGAATTTTTAAGGATTTCATGGAACCTTTTTTTTTGAGAGGATCTATTTATTCACGATTTTTTTAAAATAAATTTATTTTTGTGTTTCAGAAGAATTTTTAAGACCAAAATATCTGGTGTCCGACCTTTTAGGTCTAGGAACTGGCCCACCTCTTCCCGATGATGTTGAAGTGAAACTTCAAAATCAACAATTATGGAATGAGTTCCACACAGAAACCACAGAAATGATCATAACGAAACAGGGCCGGTGAGTCTCTTCAAAAAATAATTACTTTCTTTTGCGTAACGTTAAAAAATCTAAATATATTGTTTATTTTTCAGAAATTGCGAAATTTTTGCATTTTGAGTTTGCAAATTTCGGTTTTACCATTATTGTTGTTATTATTATTTTCTTTCCAAGATTATTAATAGTAAAAATCTTTTCTTCTCTCCTATAAAAGTAATTAAAAAAATATATTCTAGATATTGAAAACAAATCTTCAAATTTCGTCTCTTGTACAAATTTAAATTCGTTCTATTATCTTCCCCCCCCTTATCTTTTCTTTTCCGGGTTTTGTCACTGAATTTGTGGACGGCGACCAGAGTTCGGTCGGCGCTGGTCCTTCGTTAAAAGCGGATCCTTTAAAAGGCTACCGAATAATCCTCTGAGCTGTCCTTAGCTTACACCTAAACTGAGCTCGTTAAAGTGGGTAAGCGATACCCGGACACGCGCATTGAAGAAAATCAACGTTCCGAGACTAAGCGCCGGCAAAGCACTTCACTCTTACTTTATGTTCCCTCTTTTTTTCCCTTTGCCTTTCGCCGTCTTTAACACACCTCTTCATCCACAAAATCTACTGCCGCAAAAAGAAAATAAAACAAGAAAAATAAAATAAATAAAATAAAATGAAAACAGAAAGACGATTTTGAAAAAAAATTTTTAAACAATATTTTTTTGTACTATATTTATGATAAAAGTCATCATACAGCGATGCAAAATGATAACCATAAAGAAGTCAATTGGCTAAGAAGAGACAAACACGCGAGAGGACTGCCTAAATTTTTCTCGGTCGCGGTACCTTTGAAAGTGGCTAAAGCATGGCATCTTCCTTTGAAATCTTCTCTTAATTAGCCGCTTCTACATTCTCCTGTGAGATAAGGCGCCCGCCGCCGCCAATCCTGCACTCGCACATTCGACTTTCTTCAAACTTTTTGTACTGATCGAAAGAAATCGATATCTCTTAGTCAGAATAGTTTTTTTTAGATAAAATTAAAGTCAATCTCTCATTTCAATAATTATATTACAATATTTTTTGATAATATTGATTTTGAAATGTTAGTTTTTAAATTTATAATACAATAATAGAAAATAATTAATATTTAATCAAATAGAGTAGAAAATATTACGAAAATTGTTGTTTTTCCAAGTTTAGACCTTGAAAATCAAATTTCCGGGTATTTGTTCTATTACTTTCGTAATCAACGCGTCAAAGTAATTATTAAACCACGTTTTAAAAATGTCGGTTGTCTGCCTACTGATGACTATAGTTTAAATTTTACAGATAAGTCCTGGAGAATGTAAATGTAATTTTATTGGAGAATGTAATAGTCCGATAATGGATGCTCGAAGATGAATCATACCCAGTCCTACGAGACTGTGGCATCGATCTAGGAAGAAGAGGTATTTTTTAGGTCCTACAGGGGGTCGTACTTCGGCGGTTGGTCTTGGTCACGGGTCTTGGGTCCGATCGGCTGGACGGTGGGACAGACAGTCGAACGGCGCCTAAAACTACTTTTCTTTGTCTTAAGAGAAGCGTCACAGCGCCGCCGCCGCCAGGCCACCACTGTCGAAAATCCGTAGACATGGTCTACCAACAGCGCGCCAACCTGCATTCCAAACTTATTGGTCGCTAAGATTCCTTCTTTTTTAACGCATATCTATGTCATTTTACGATACTGCCAACATGCCTATTGCCCACTGCCCCATAGACATAAATGTAGGTATATTTCAATCGAGAAAATAAAAACGAATGTTATACTTCCAGCAAATATTGGAGACATGGTTCACCAAGAAACCAAGATTCACTGAAGTCTGAAGAAGCGGTTCATCATTAACGGAATGGAATGAAAGTTCGGTTGGAATTTCTGATGATACTGTTAATTATTCTTATGGGAAAAAATGTAAAAACACGCACATAATTTTCCATTTTTTCACTTTCGAACGGAATCCAGAACTAATTGCCGAAATGAGCGTGGAATGTCATACGCGTCAAGTCAGCAATAAATTGTTCAGGACCTTGGTGCCTTTGCGTGTATAGGGAAAAAGGGGCCGAGGAGACTGTTACAAAATTGGTAACACCTTATCTCGATCGGACGATCTGGACCGACTTTGAGGGCCATTTACAAGGGTGTGGACAAGAAAGTAAAGTGTGCAACTGTGCATCAACCTGTCCGCTCGTCACTTCCACTTTCTACTACTTTCAGAATAACCGGAACTGAACTTGGCACTCTGCGTTTCATTAAAAATAATAATAATAATAAAACTTGTTAAAAAATAATGATAGATAAAATTACGAAAGGGACATATTTCCGACCTTTTTAAAACGTGGTTTGATAGTTACTTTGACACGCTGATTATAACAGTAATAGAACAAATACCCGGAAATTTGATTTTCAAGGTCTATCTTGGAAAAACAACAATTTTTGTAATATTTTTTACTCTATTTGGGTAAATATTGAGTAGCGAGGAAAAATCGTCAAATAAAAGTTGTAGCTATTAATAAAACATGTATTTTATCTTCTACAAAATTTTCTCTAAAACAATTATTTTTCGAGAAAAAAATTTAAAATGATAAATTTTCGAAGAATTCGCATTTCCGAGTTTTTTAAACTTTGTATCTCGATGTATTCTGACGCGCTGATTACGAAAATGATAGTGAAAATACCCGGAAATGTGATTTCCGAGTTCAAAACTTAAAAAACTGCAATTTTTATACTTTTTTTTACAATATCTCCACAGATATTCCTTCAACTCATACTTGTCTAAAACGACTTCCGTTCCATGAACCACTCACGCTATAGTTGGAGTCCTTCGATAGGCCAATCTTATTAGATTTACCATAAACAATTTACGGGGAACTTTGTGATAATTAAAACTTCACCGGAAGGAAGCGGAAGTAGGAACTGTATATAATAAAGAACTTTTAAGAATTTTATCAATTTTAGTTCAAAGTCCTATCTTATTATAAAAATATGACGATAATGAAGCTCGAAAGTCCTGATTTTCTTCAAATCGAGAAATTTTCAAATTTTGAGGATAGCATTCAGTTGATAAAATCCTACCTAAAAAAATAATTTAAAAAAATTAAGGTAGACCGACACTAAAGCGTAAGTCACCCTGAAATTGAGAAGTTCCGACATGTTCCGACAATAAGACGCACCAAAATATGTTTTCTCTATCCGTTGCACCTCATGCGAGAGTAAACCGATTCCTTCCCTTTTTTTTCATTATTTCGCTTCCTATTTTTTGTCAAGCAGGTCTTTCCTCTGGAATTATCTCCACTTAAATTGGCGACAAGACCGTGGGCGGTCCAGACGCAACGCAGGCGTCGATAGCATTGTTTGCCTCCACGTCCAAGTCCGGAAAGGTTTTCCAACTGACCACGTGCCATCCATGTGCTCAAAACCGCGGGTAGCTTGTAACTGATCGCATGTATTCCTTGACACGATCGACCTTTTACTATACCAAAGATCTTTCAACCAAACTCATCTCATTGTTCAACTTTTCCTTTACTTCCGAAACTTTCTGCTCATCCGACTATAAGTTTGGTTCTCTTTTCATTTGGCCAGGAAGAAAAGCATGAGAAAATAAGGAACTGACAATCAAAATCCATTTTTGAAGACAGTTTTATAAGCAACAAACCTGATGTTTGCAAAAATGAATTTTCAAATTGAATTTTGATTTTAAATTCCTAATTCTTCATTTTAAGCAAAAAGTGCTACAAATCTAAATTTTTTCACTCTGTACGCTTATTTTTATTTAAAATGTAAGCTGCGCTACAGAGCGAAAAAATTTATATTTTTAATATTTCTTGAGTAAAATGAATTTTAATTTTGACGTCAGAACTTGGATCCAATTCCTTGTTTCCAACCAGGAAAATAATTTTTTTAGCAATTAAAATAAAAACTTTGCGTGTGCATTTAGAGAGGCTCTTCGAATACATTTAATAGTCGAGAGTCGAGAGGATTGGAAACAAAGTGCAGACGCCCAGTGTAAAAAAATGAAATCTTGAAATTTGTCTCGAAAGTGGAAACTTCGTTAAGTGTAGGACGATCTAGACGGAATAGGCGCCACTAAAATCATCATAGATTCGTTCCACACAAGGACTTTTTAGCAGATCGTCCCACCGGTCTCACGGAGCACTTGTGGGGCTTTAACGGGGGCTTTAGTGGCTCAAGTGCTCTTGCTACCAATTTTGTTCACGCTCCGTTCCGGGACGACGAATCTTGGCGTCTAAGTTCCCGCCTCTATCGAACCTCAGTACCTGAGTAGTCGCCTAACTTCTTTTTTCAGATAAATTCAATTTTTTATTTTAAAATTGTAATTTTACGTCTATGTTACATAAATGTTACATTCATGTTACATAACTGTTCTATCCATGTTATATAACTGTTATACCCATGTTATATATCTTTTATATTAATGTTACATAACGGTTGCATAATTGTTATATCCATGTTATATAACTCTTATATTAATGTTACATAACGGTTGCATTCATGTTACACTACTATTACATCCCTGTAACATACTTCTTCACCCGTTAGATTATTTTTTCATCCACATAATAGTACCGTTACACTGCTGTTACATAGATTTTATATCTCAGTTATATCAATGTTACACTTTTGTAACTTGCAATTGTACACTATTATTATTATGATTTATTACACTGTTTTATCCGTGTTATATTATTGTAACACTGGTGTTACACTACCGTTAAATTTATTTTGCATCACTGTTACATAAATATTACATTAATATAACATCAATGAAAATTTTCCGGCAAAATTGTTTCAAGTCTTCTGGAAGGAAAAGCAAAATATGTAAAATGGTAATTATCTAACTTAATTCTTGGATCTTAGTAAGAACAGTAAACGAGTGAAAATATGTTCCTCATGCAATGTTTTCTTTCTTATTTTCTTCAATCACATTGCTTCTGACTCCACACCCTCTTCAAAATGTCTAGTAGTTAGATACACGGAGACGAATCCTCTTGAGTATTTAGCAGAAAAGACTGAAGAGGACCAGTCGGCGACTAGAAGCTTGCAATCATGTAGATAAACATGGTGGGAGAACAGAGGACAGAAGAAAGATTGACTTTTCTGACTTGACTTACGGATTAGACAAGTTTGAAATGTTTACACAGCGGAGAGAACTTGCCGATAAAGATCAAGGGATTGCGGGCTCCCGGGAACGACTCCGACTCCTCCCAATGTCCCTTCGACAAGCTTGCTAATGACTGAGAATTTTCTCTTAAAATCCGGAAAAACCGGGAAGATTTTGCTCATTTTTTAAACGTATAAGTGGGTTTCAAAAATTAAATTTGTATTAATGTTACATTGATGTTACATTAATGTTACATTGTTGTTACGTTAATGTTACATTGCTGTTACATTGTTGTTACGTCAGGGTTATATTAATGTTATTTTCCTAAAAAAAAGTTAAATACAATTTTCTCTGACAAAGTCAAATACCAAAGCCGTGTGTAAGAAGTAAAAAGTCATCTCGAAAAGAATGCTGTCGAAATATTGACGTCAGGTATATCTTCGGCAAGGGAAACGACCGGAAATAGTTTGAGTTTCGGATAAGTAGTCGATTTCTCATTTTCGAGGACTTATCAGGGTCCTTAACAACCCCATTGTCTTAGGAAGTCGGAAAAACAGCTACGCTTTCTTTTACTAAAAGCCCCCCTCCCCCCACTACTTATACAAAGTTAAGTCGACTTACGTGAATCTGTTTAATGTGTGTACCTGCTCTAAGAATTTCAGAAATTTTTGGATTTCGTCATCTATGGGGAAATATCTTCTAAACTGACTTGCAAATTTTTTACAGTAATGTTACGTTAATGTAACAATAATAAAACAATTTTTATATGACAGTTATAGGAATGTTACAATAATATAACAATAATGTGACAAACGTCACAGGAAGATTGCAATAATGTTACATTAATGTAACAACTGTTACAATAATGTTACAAAAATGTTACATTATCATTAGAATTGTCTAAAATAAGTTTAGAGGCGGGAAATTGAAAATGAGTATTGAAATTTTTGTTTCAGACGAGTTTTTCCATGGTATGTGATAAATGTGAGCGGATTACAGAAACGGGCCCATTATTGTGTGTTCCTAGAAATGGCGCCAGTTTCGGACCGCAGACATAAGTATGTGACTGATGGAGGGGCGGAAAGTGGCAATGGAAAAATATCGTCGAGGGGTTGGACGATTGCTGGTCCTGCGGAACCTCAACCGCCTCAAAATCGCAGGATATATTTACATCCCGACGGCTCAGCAACTGGCGCCCATTGGATGCAATCACCAATTAGCTTTAACAAGGTCAAACTTACCAACAACATCGCCGGAGAAAATAATAATGTAAGCCACCTATTTTCGTTCAATTTTTTTAAGTTTTGTTTTTTTTTTAAATTATTATTCGTTTAAAATTAATTTTTTTAATTAATTGAATAAATGTATCATTAATGTAACGGTAATGTAACGACAATGTAACATTAATGTAACAATTATACAAATTTTAATATAAAAATATTATTTATTTTAAAATCGACAATATTCAAAAGTTTTTAAATTTAAATTTAGTTTCTTTCTCACGAGGTAAACGTTTGATATCACAAAAAAGTGTATTTTCCCTATTATACTTCCGGAAGTATAATAAGGGGTAAAATGGACCACCTAGGGTAAAGTGAAACAGCGGTTATTAATCTGAGTGAGTAGCTGGTGTTTAAAATGTTTGGACAGCTTTTTGTTTCGAATTGCGTCTCTAACTCATCGATCTCCAATTTCAAAGGGCGTTTGTCCGACGTGTCTCCGAATATGGGAGGTCCTTAAACTTCAATGTAGGTCGACTTTCCTTTTTCTCACCCTGGGAAAACTTTTATTTGATCATCATTCTATTAAATTATATTTACTTACTCTCTTCAACACTTTATTATCAAACTTAAAAAAAAAGAAAAAAAGCAGCGTGGGAAATGTTGACAATTATAAATTAATCATTTAATTTAATTTTTTTTAATTAATAAGTTAATTTTATAATTTTATTTATTTTTTTTATAGAGATATAGTGTTTTTAATTATTTTTAATAGATTCCACGGTCAAATAAAATCGTCACTCTTAAGTCGAAATTCACGTTTTTGATCACCGCAAGAGTGTTAATTGATAATAAATATTCATTCTCTCGACATTTATCTCATTTGAAATTGAGAGAGAATATTTTCACAACAAGTTGCTTTAAAGTTTCTTATCAAATACTTACGAGCTACCGTTAGTCATTATCTCTCATGGTTACTTATATTACTTCGGCTCTCCTGCCTAAAACCCAATCCAGAGATTATATATATTCAAATTAAATGCTAGACTTTAAAAGCCGGTAGCTGAATTTACTTGAAATCTTTTTGAAATTTATTTTAAATTCTGGACGCTTTTTGAAATCCTTTTTAATTTTTTTTTAATTCTACGGAAATTCCTTTAAATTTCTCTAAATTTTTTTATGTCCTTTACAATTTGATGAAATCCTTTGGAAATTCCAAAAATTCTTTGAAATCTAAAAAATTTCACGACAGATTTAAAATTCCTGAATAAAACTTTTGGGATTTTTTGAAATATTTTTTAATCTTTGGAATATTTAAATCTTTTAAAATATATTGAAATCTTTCCGGATTAATTAATTATTTAATTCGAATGATTAAAAAAATTTCGGCTTGGTTAAAATCTGAATGATCCATTAAATGAGCAAAAAATAAGCGTTTCAAAATTTGATAGGACTTTATATGATGACTGCATCCGTTTCAAGTCTTGTGCAACGAGCATATAAAACCATCAAATGCGACATAATTCCTCTGATCGCGTGCTTCTTAGCGAATAAGATTCCAGGAAAGCGAAGAGGGCCAGTCTCAATTTCCAGAATTGCGTCTGTCCTCTTTTCGCTCTTTTCTCTCCTCAAAAAACGGCGCCAACTTTTATCTTCCGCGCGGCTCCCTTGACGAATTCCGCAAATTAGTCGCGATTTTAATAAGCGGACTCTATGACCTCCAACACTTTCATTTTTATCTGAATTTTTACACCTTGTTTCTTAAGAGATAAGAAAAAAAAAATTAAAAGCAATGAAAATAAAAAAAAATAAAATAGAGAACTATAAAAAAGGGAAAATAAATAATTAAAAATTAAAATAAAATAAAAGAAAAAGAAAATATATATAGGTATGTTAAGAATAAAATTTTTAAATTTTATTATTTTTTTTCAGATTGTCCTCACATCTATGCACAAATACGTGCCAATAATTTGGATTGTGCGCTGTGACGACCATAAAAATATCAACAACTTTTATATGCAGCCTTCCAAGCATTTTAAATTTCAAGAAACTGAATTCATCGCTGTGACAGCCTATCAAGTAAGTATTTTCATGAAAAACTGTGGTGAAAGTTTTGGTATAGAAAAATTAATAGAAAGAAATAGATAGAAAAATTTCTATCCGTTTCAATCCGTTTTATTTTGAAGACGAATCCATAAAAAAGTAAGGAATCCTATTGGAAAGAATCCTAGTCAATGTAAAGTCATGTCAAAAATTTCTATCCGAATCAATTAGATTTAATCCGAAATTAAATAAAAATACCAGATTCATTCCAATTGTTTCGGATTAGCTTCGAATTTATTTGGATCGGATTAATTCCGATAGAAAATTCGAACATAACTGAAGTAAAACCATTCGAAACGGATTAAAACAATTTTTTCGGATAAAATTGAGATTCATTACGATTTATTCGGATTAGTTTGTTCAGATTGATTCGGTTTCAAAATTAGTTCGGATTCAATCGGATAGGATTTCTATTCAAAGATTTCCCCAGAGCTCAAATCGCTTTTCAATGAAACTTCAAAATCCGTCAGTTAATTTTTTCTTCCTTTACATCCCTAGGGCAGAAAAGGATCCACACTAATGAATTTGTTTTCCCTTTCCAGAACGACAACATCACGAAACTGAAGATTAAGCACAACCCCTTCGCCAAGGGATTCCGAGAAACGGGCCAGTCTCGTTGCAAGAGAAAACTGAACCGGATGATGTCAGACCACCAAAGTCTGGATATATCTCAAGACTCTCAAGATGAAGAAGGCAACGTCTCATCATCAGATTCCGAGTCTCATAGAGTTTATGAATCTGCAGAGGATGTACTCCAAAGAGCCAAGCGGAGCTTCAGCGAGACCAGAAGTATTGAAGACAGTGGGATCAGCAGCTCGGAAGGAAATAGTCGACCTTTGTCTAGAGAAAATTTTCCTGAATCCAAATCTCGTGTCTGTGTCTCTCCAACTTTGGAACACCATTCGAGTCCCCAACCTCGACTTCATAGACCTTGGGCTGACTCACCATCACCATTACCTTCAAAAAGAGATGAACCTGCTGTACCGACTCTGTCGCCATTACAGTATCAGTTTTTATATCCTCTTCTGGCTTCTCAGCAACATTTTGGTGCCTGGGAACTATCCAGGATTCAACAGATGCAACGCTACTATCAAACAAGCCTATTTAATAAACTTTATCGATGATTTTGAAAATTATATGAGAATAGTTATAGGTAGAGTTAGTTAGATGACGCTCACTGAAGATGGCGCCACTAATATAAGCAATGGATCTAAACCAAGAAGTACTAAAAACCCTAAAAGCCATAACTAGATGTCTATAATAGCCAAAGACATATTAGGAACCTCGAATATTAAATTGTAAATATTTATTTTAAAGTGCCAAATCTTTCGAAGTCTCTGGTTTTGAATTTACACTTTGCTCAATCTAAATGTATATAAGAAAGTGGAGAGTCGAGACCAAAGGAAGTAGATTTTTGATGAATCTTAGGATTGTTTTAAGGGTGTTGGAACCAAGTGGTGACCTCGAAATTCGAATTCTTCATTATACTTAACAAATATTGTAATTAGATATTTTTTTACTCTTAGGGCGTAAAAAGGAACTAAAGTTCCACATTTCACTCTATAGAGACGAAAAAGTACTTTTCACTCCCTAGGGGCTGAAATGTACATTTACCTCTTTATTTTTTATTCTCTAAGGAGTAAAATGTGCTTGTGAATAATAAAATAGAAAAAAATAGAGATAGAAAAAAAATAATAAAATGGAACTTATAAAAAATATTTATTTGCCTGTCGAAAATATCTATTTTTAATATTCGTTGGGAAAACTGAAGAAATAGAATTTTGAGTTTTGAACGTGAGCTCAACACCTTTAAGAGCAATAAGAGGACTATCTCTGTTAAGAATAAAGTAGGAAACTATTTTTTAATTGTAAATAAATCAAATTGCTATTCAAGCAGGCAAAATTGTAATTTTGTACATCGAAACTATCGTCTGTTAACTGTGAATAGAGAGATAATAAATTTTCACCTTTTGATTAATTTTGGTGTCAATTATTCGCCTTTGAGTTTTGTTATCAAGGTCCAATTTCATGACTAAGTTTCGAAGTAAACAATTTCGGAAATTCGACGAACGACAAAATATCTAATTCATTCATTGAGTAAAATGGGGAAATTGAATATTCTGAGATTAGAACTTGATTATAATGTAGAATATGTCTGATTGGATAAATTCTTATCTCCAAGTTCGAAATTATAAAGAAAATACATATTTATTACATATTTTGTCATATTCTTATTATTTTTCTTAAAACATTAAATTGCACATTTCTCTTACCCTAAAACCTGTACAAAGCATCGATTAAGGATGTTGGATCTAAGTTTTAATTTCAAAATTCTGTCCTATTTACTCAACTAATATATAAAAAAATTTTTTGTTCTAGGCTCTTTTTTAATTCGTATTAAAATTATACACTTTTTCGCTCTGTACGCATATTTACATTTAGAAAGTGAATAACGCTACTGAGAGAAAAAATATCTAATTTTAATATTCGTTAATTAAAATTAAGAACTCGAATTTTGAAGATAAAACTTAGATCGATTTAAGATATTAAAATGATCAACATTTCTACAACTAATTATAATAAAACTTGGCACAGTGATTCTGTTATTATATATTCGATGACAGATTATTATTAACGCAACTCACATACACAGTAACACAGTTACACAACAAATCATTTGCATTCAATACCAGATACATTAGTGTAATTCAAATCAATTGTCTCTTTCTCTCTCTAAATACGTGTTGGCAGAAAATTCCGGAACGTGTAACGGTATCAAACCGTTATTGGTTACTATTTATTCCTGGTGTCTGATTTTTATAAATGTGAGATGAATACAAATTCGAAGTCTTGATAGTCCCTATCAAGAAATCGGACCATCTCACAATTGCACTACTTACTACGCAAATTTCCTATCTCTCAAGTCAAAGTTGTCCATGGATTCAAGTTCTAAACTCAAAATTCAATTTCCTCATTTTACTCCACAAATATTATAAATAAACATTTTTTCTCTCTCTACTGCTACTCATTTTATAAACAGAAATATGCCTACAGAGAGAAAAAATTTATAATTTTAATACTTCCCGTGTAAAATGCATTTTTAAATTGAATTTTGAGCTTAGATCTCAAATTCTTCACTTTAGACGAAAAGAATAAGGGTAAAAAAATTTTTTCTCTATAGACACAGTTTAGATATTAAATCCTAATATTTATCGAGTAAAATGAGAGTTGAGTTTAAAATTTGGATCAAAGATCAACTTTGCAGTATTTCATACCAAGAAATGCTAATTTTTTAGGAAAACTATCTACAAGTTTTTCCTGGGATAACAATTAACGATCACTCTTCTTCATAACTAGATTAACGACTTTTGGGCGTCGTCCTTAGGAATTTAGGAATTATCTACGGATTCCAGAGGACTTCTAAAATAATCTATACACAACATTTTTCGTCTCCGTATCCATCAAAGTATTTTGGACAATAGGGAGGATCTGGGCTAGTAAGGCAAAAAGAGCCTTTGGTCCCACTGGGCGTATGTTGGCCCATGATAAGATACTCGCCAGCCCTCTGACTAATCCTGGGCCCAGAGGGACATCTTCTCGAACAAGGTTCTGCGATCAGCTTCCTTCCCCCGTCATTAATACTTTGAGCCATGAAACAGACAACCCAAACATGACTGCAAAGCTGATAATTCGTCTGGTTTGAACAGAAGGGCTGTATTTTTCCTCCATTCACGCAGAAATCGACGTGGCCAACTCTTCCTGTCTCTCCTGTAAAAAAATTAAAAATTCTTTAATATATTTTCAATTCCCTTTGCTAGAAGATGAGAAATGATAGAGGGAAAGTCAATCGTCAAAGGTAAAGTTCTAATTGTTGGACTGGTTCAAAATTGTTGGAAATAGTTCAAAAGTCTTTAGTAGGTCAAGGTTCAAAGGTAACCAGATTTATATTCAGGTCAAGGTCACCGGTCAGAATCTGAAGGTCATAATCAAAAAGTGGGAGATCAAAGGTGATCAAAGTCAAAACTGGAATTACCATAGTATCCAGCGTTGGTGTGGATGACCTCGACGAAATCAGCGTCACCACTGTCAAGTCGATTGACCAGACCAGGTCGAACTAGAGGTCGTGCAGGGTCAAGTCCAATAATCCGGTGCATTCTAAAAAGCAAATAGTTTGCCATGATTCCACAGAGGTGAGCACCCAGTGAGTGTCCAACACAAGTCGTTTTTAAAATCGGCAAACCAAGGTTTCTCAAGGTCGTTAGAGTACCCGCAAGACATTTGGCTACTGGTCGAAGATTGGCAACTGCTGCTGGGTAACAAGGGGCTGCACACAGAGCGCCCCAGTCAACCAGAAAAACATTGTAGCTTCCGTTCCTCAGATAAGCGTCTCTCAAAACGACGATTGGCACCGACTCATCCCCACCTGAAAATTTAATAATTATTATTGGGGCCTTGTATTATTGTGACTTATTTTAGGGACTTATTTGCTTACCCCACAGTTTTATCTATGAAATTGGGGGTCTCAATTATTGGTCCTATATTTGGGTCTTTCTTTGGGCCTTATATTTTGTGTATTATATTTTGATTTGAATTTTTGGGACTTATATATGTTTTGGGACTTATTTTTTTTTTGCATTATATGGGCCTTATTTTTTAAACTCGTTTATTGGGCCAGTTATATTTGGAAATTATTTTTGATGTCTTATTTTGTGCCTTATACTGGATTCTTGTATTTTTGGGCCTTATCTTTGGTCTTTAAATTGAGTTTTATTTATTTTTAGTTATAAATTTAATTCTGATACTTTTCGGCCATATATTTGGGCCTCACTTTTTGAGATTTAAAATATGATGGATTTCTGACCTCACATAGTTTTGGGGATCTCTTTCCTTTTTTTTCTCACACATAGTAATTATGGTAATCTGAACAGACGTAAGACGGTTGGAAGCATAAAAGTGATTTGCATAATATGCTTTCTAAACAAAAACAAATGATTCATGGGGATTCACGCGATTTAGGACTTTTTATAGGATGTTTAAGATTTATTTCATAAAATCTTCCACAAGGAAAGTTTCCAGAATAGAATTCCAAATCTTCCGCACACAAATTTCTCCTTGAAGAATAAAGACATTGACTGAAGAACGTGACTAGAATTTTTTTTTTAAATTGCTAATTTTTAAAAAGACTTTAATTTCTTTTTAAAAAATAATAATTCTGGCACTTTTTAAACCTCCCAGAAAAAAAAGATTAAAAATGTATAAACCAAGGAGTACAGAGTAAAATGGGGCATCAGTTTAAGAGCTTTGTCTGTCCTAGATGTGAACTTGATGGCTTGATAAGCACACCTGATAAGAATGAGGATTGTGCAATTTAGGATGTGAGTTAACTTGTACCGTAATTTTAAATCTTAGCTTATTCATTTAATTTTTTTTTAAAAAGTAGTTTTGATGAGAAACAAAATTAAAAGAAAATAAAGTAAACAAGATACACATAAAATATTTAGCTTTGAAAGAAGAATTTGAAATAGTCCCATGTAAATAGTCAAGCTTCCTAATAATTTACTGATTAATCAATTCAATTTACACCTGTAATTAAATTAATTAATTATTCAGTTAAATTTAGTGACTATCCTAGTCAAATTCAATTTTTAGTTAGTTAAATAGGTTGAGAAAACTTAGTGACTAATCAGCCCAATTCACTGATTTATTAATTAATGTAACTGATGGATCAGTCAAACTTACTGAATTATTAGTCAAATTCACTGATTAATAAGTAGAGTTTGCAAAGAAGATTCTCTGAATAATCAGTGACAACTTTTACTGATTTACTAATTAATAAGTCAAGTTTACTGATTATTCAATATAATCAACTGTTTAATCAGTGAAATTCATTGAATAATATGTAAAATTCGCTAAGAAGATTGAATGACTAACTTGTTAAATTCAATAATTAATTAATGAAAACTTTTAGTGATTTACTAGTTAATTAATCAAACCCACTGATTAATCAATTAAATTCGCTGTTGTAGCAGTAAAATTTTTCTAAAAGATTCACTGAATTTTCAGTAGAAACCCCTTGTAAATGATTAAGTAATTAGAGGAATTCTCCGGTTAAGTTAAAAGTGAGCAATCAGTCAACTTTCCAAAATTAATTGAAATTTTACTGATTCAATAATTAAGTAGTCAAACTCACTGTCGAGTTCAATGAATAATCAATCAAATTCATTGATTAGTTCGTCAACTAAACAATTGTTTTCAAATTCAATGAAAATTGTTACTAAATCACTAATTAATTGGTCAAATTTACTGATTAGCCATCTAAATTTACTGTTTAATCAGTCAATTTTACAGAAATGGTTTATAACTGATAAAAGAATAATCCGTGAAAATCCTTAATGATTCATTAAGTAATCAGTGAAATTCACTGGTTAATCAGTGAAATTCACTGATCAATCAGTAAAATTCACTGATCAATCAATAAAAATAACTGATAAATCAGTAAAACTCGCTAAGCAGATTTCCTGAAAACAGTCAAATCCACTTTATAATTCAGCGACTGATTAGATCCACTGATTCCAATTTTTCGAGTTAGAAAAAAAATTAATCATAAAAAATTAAAATTAATAATAAATACAAATAATATAAATTCAAAAAAAAAATAAATAAAGCTCACCAGCGTAACCGTGAATTAAAATAATATTTTCTTTTGTAGGATCGTAACCCTCCCTCAGCCAATCGGATCTCCGGAACTCTTCGAGTTTTCTTTTTGGTTTTCCCAATTCAGTGTGAAGATAGACATGGACATCAGGATCAGGACAAGAATCCCGATCGTTTCCTCTTCTCCACGTACAGTCGTCCTTATTATATTCAGCTGCAGCTCCACTCTGTATTGCCTCCTCAATAGGACCTCTGGGTGCCCTAGAAAGCACTTCTTCACTTCCGGTCAGTAGAAGGAAAAGCACCGGAACGAAGAAAGATCTCTTTATTTGGGAACGCATCATCACTTTCGAAAGCTGGGAGTCACTTGGAGTCACTGGAAATACCAGCGAACGTCGTCCCGTCGTTTTTGAGACTGTTTGAAGCTAATCGAAACACCATTCAGACTCCCTACTTCATTTCCAGCCCCTCCCCCCCCCAAGCCACCTCCTCGTACTCAAGAACCTTGGTACTTTACCGTTTTTCATTCTATCACTCGGTACCGTTGATCCTCCATCAAAATCATTTCTTAATTTACGGTTCATTAATTATTACCCAACTTTTAAGACCACAATAGGAAATTTCGTTTTCATGAATCACGTGTGTTGCAATTCTTCCCTTTTTTAATTATTGTCGATTATTATTAAGAAAATATTTGAGGGTCGTTAAAATTATTAAAATTTAAAAAAAGAAAAATTTTTTATGTATTTTTAAAATTAAAATATATATATTAAGATATTTGAGTCTGTTACACTGGAAAGTGGGCAATTTTTAGGTGAAGTGGGAAAGTTTAGTTGAATCAGTAAAATTCACTGAATGAGCAGTTAGATTTTATTATAGAAGAGTTACTGAATTTTTATTTAATTCGTTGAAAGGTAAATTAATTTGAAAGTCAGTCAAGTTTGTTGAAAAGAGTTTATAGTTGGTCAGTCAAATTCACTGATTAACCAGTGAAATTTTTTATTAATTAGTTTAATTTACTGAGTAATCAGTCAAAGTTTTTAAAAATTCTCACTCGATAATCAGTCAAATTTGATTATAGAAAAGTTAGTGGATAATCACTTACATTCACTGATTAATCAGTAAACTGATTGATTAGTCTAATTTACTAAAAAAATTACTAATCAATCAGTCAAATTCACTGATAAATAAGTTAAATTTTCTGAGAAAAAAAGAAAGAAGGGAATGATCTAAAAAGGAGATAGGAAAAAGAAGGATAACAAAAAGAAAAGAAGAAAAAAGAAGAAAAATAAAAAAAAAGAAGGGAACAGAGAAGAAAAAGTTATATTTATAAAGGAAAAAGGAGAAAAATATTAAAAAAAAAAAAAAAGAAAAAAAAAGTGTTAATATCTTTGTAAATAAAAGTTATTTGTTTTGATGGTAGCCTAGAGCAGAGATCTAACTTGAAGTTAATGACCGTTATATAGCATGATATCACGTCTTTTCTCCTACCCTTGGAGTATTTGACATTCACTGAGTTGTGTCTTGAGAATACCTACCATCGCTAATCGACCTTGCAAAAGTAGAATACTTTCAGAACTAGTCCATTATGCAACAATTAAAATAATTACTTTTGCTTTTTAAGGGTGTTGGCAGTTCTAATCTAAAAATTTCATTTCTTCATTTTACTCAACAAATATTAAATTTAGAATTTTTTCCCTCTGTATAATTAATCAATTTTTAACTATAATTATTTCTACAGAGCGAAAAAATATTTATCTATAATTTTTGTTGAGAAAAATGGAGAATTAAATTTTGAGCTTAACACTTGAGTCCAACACCCTTAAGGATATAATCATAAACTCCAAGCATTTTTTTTTAAGAGAAAGAAATGTCGGTAAGGTAGGAATCGGATAAGTGATAAATGGCCTTAAATTTGAAAAATATATGCAAAAAAATTATATAATATGTGTGAGTAGAAGAATTTCATAACTATGTCAGAGGCAGATTATTCACCTCTGTATTCTCCATGCTCGGATGATTCTACAAATATATATCTGCTTTATGGATATCTGTGGAAATCAATTATTTACAGGGTCGTATGGATGACGGTTCAGTTACCTTTCCTATGACTTTGCATATTTACCATTACTGACCTTTCTATATTAAGCAACTTTAAAAAAAAGATTTAAAAAAGAATGTAGAAAACATTTTACTCTTCTTAGGTTTTTCAATTCGCTGGGAATTTTTTTTAAATTGTCCTCTTAAAATAGTTAATCACTAGAAAAATATTTTTTAAGGGCGTTGGACCCAAGTCGGTAAGGTAGGGATTTTACAACTGACCTTAATTAAAAAAAAATTGCAAATATGATCAAAAATGAGGACTCTAGATTTTTCTGAACGAAAAAAATGCATTTCGCAATCAGCGTACAGTCAATAAATTCCAAAAGTAAGTGTGTAAATATTTCCTGACTGAGCAGACAGATGCATTACTCCTTATTTCTCAACGATTACTTGAGCCTAATATGTACGCACTTAAGGGTGTGTAAACCAATTTCTAAAAGTTAAATTCTATTTCCTCCTTTTACTTAACAAATATTATAATTAGATATTTGTTTGCTCTATAGAGCGAAAAAAAATATCTAATTATAATATTTGTTGAATAAAATGAAAAATTCGAATGGACGAATTCGTCAAGTTGCCATTTCAAGTGAAAGTTCAACTGCGCTTTAGTGAGCAAATCCGGTAGAAGCGTCAAATCGCCATCATAAATATTTATGTATGTACTCTTGGAGGTGTTTCTATTTGGTAAATTCGTCTCACGGAGTGAAAGTCCTTTAGTTTGGAGATAACGGAAGAAAAAGAGATTACGAGGCGCTCTTTCACAATCTCCATTTAGTACACTTTTGTCTACTCTGAATATTATCTTCTCAAGCGATATACAATTTTACAAAATTTCAATTACTTAAATCTTTTTCCCTTACTCTTCCGCGGCACACACGATATTTTTTAAAATATACCTAATATCCATCATTTTTCATGCGTGAAATAATCGATCACATGTAAACTCGAATAGTATTTTATTTGAAATAAAACAAGAACTCAAGTCTAAGATAAGAAATTATAATACAAAAACGAAACGACATTGTCTTCTATGCTAAATTAAATTAAGTAGACGAGTAATTTCAAATTGCTCACAACAATTAACATCAAGGACACAAGTTTTAAGTCTCACAAAGTTAAAAAGTGTTACCAAATATCTTTGGTCATATCGTTTAATTAAAAAAAAATTCGATTATCGATGCCGATCAAAATTTAACAGCTTTCAATAAAAGCCAATATAAAAAAACTAATCTGGCAACACTGCTGAATATTTCAAACTGAAAACAATTTTCAAATCAACCTGAATTAAGATTGCAAATTTCAAGCTCTTAAGGGTTTTAGACCCAAGTTAAAATCTGGACCCAACACCCTTAAGTCCTTTTTTATTTCCCCGTTTATAGTTCAGTGACCACTTAGAAGAGCTTCAAGCTCATCAATCTGATCCAAAATTTCTGATGAAGTTCAGGATACTTGTCTTGCTCTATTTACCACAAATTAACATCAACACTCTTAATTAACAGCCAAATTTTTCAATCTCGAACTGACAGTATTCGCAATTTGCTCCGTACTCTCCTGAGTGAGTTTTGGGCCCAAATTCGTTGAAGGTTCACTTAATCTCATGCAGGCCTTTTTGTGGATGAACCAGTGAAGTCTTTGACATTCTCGATCGCAATACTGAACAGCCTTGCATTTGCTGCACTTTTTCGTGACTTTTTCCTCGCCACATGTGACGCAGACCATCGTTTGGTCCAAAAATCCTCGTTGACCATTAATCGCAGCTGCGATGACAGAAGCTGCAGAAGGTGGGTCCGAGCTCGATAAAGTTGCGACCATTTGTTGGAAAATGGTGCATTCTCTAAAAGGAAATTCTCTAATCGCCTCACGTAAAAATGCTTCTTGATATTCTGGAATGCCGTCGGCTTTGCTGCACTTGAGGAATTTTCGGACGAGAGCCTCAACGGGATCGGATTTCTTTTCTTCGGCAGTTTCGTCTGATTCTCCCTTCTCAGATTGTCCTTTCATTGCTTTTTGACGATTTTGGCTTTTTATTACTTCAGCGACCACAACGCTGAGGTAGTGGTACTTGAAAGCCATGACTTCATTCGTATCCGCAGCGAGGAAACGAATTTCCCTGTGACGCATTGCCTCCAGAACCTTTTGAACCTGCAATTCAAGACCAAATTAATTTTTTTTTCAATTTATTAGACAGCTGTTACCAAAAGATTTTCGGTGTTCCGAGGCAAAGAATTTTTTATTGTTCGTAACATCAAATGAACCAGACAATAAAGCGGTATTTGTTAAAAATAAATGTAAAATTAAAATGAAAAAAATTTGGAAAAAATTTTTGAAAACTAAAACTTTTGAATATCACACCTTGCCTAGATTCTCCAAGAGTCCAGAAAAACGTTGCAAGTTCATGGCGACTCGAACCGGATGAACATTCACTTGCATGATGAATTTGTGGAAGGAATCTGCCAGATAAGGTGGAAGAAGTGGCTCTGTTTGCAAACCCTGAGGGGTAATATAGTAGTCTATATTTGCTTTAGGAACGAAGTTATTGATTGTTACAACGCAATGATGATTCCCGACAAAGGCAGCCATTTGAGCCGCAGTTCGGCCCACACTATTCCTGGCTGAAATTTGCGCCCCATGAGACATCAAAAGATGACATAGATCAGCATTTCCGCTGAGGGCTGCAAAATGTAGGGCTGTGTATCCGTGCTGATGTTGACATGAGTTCACATCTGCACCCTGAAATTTCAAGAAATTATTGCAAATAAGCTAATACAGAAACATTTTTCTTAAAAACCTGTGTTACTTACCATATAAGCAAGTTTTTAAACCCGGATTTTTTTCTACAATTTGTACATTTTCAAAAAAATTACAATCAACATCCGTCAAGAACGTGAACACGGACGGATGTTATCTAAAATTTTGTTTGAAAAAGTAAAAATTATAGAAAAAAAACCCGGATTTAAAAACTTGCTCATATGGTAACAGATGCCCTTCAAAACTTCAACTTATCATTTAAAAAAAAGTACTGACATAAATTTTTTCGTTCTGAATGCATATTTCTATTTAAAGATTGAATACAAAAAAATCTAATAATATTTTGTTCAATAAAAGGAAGAAATCAAATTTTGTTAAATCAAATTATGTTCTTATAATTTGCTGTGTTATTATTACTTCCCTGACAGAAAATTATGTTATAATAAATATAATTAAATTGTATTGCCCTTCATTTCTCAAATTTTCAACGAGATATTTTATTTAGTTTAAAAATAAGGCGAAATATAAATAAATTGTGCAGTCGGTAATTTGTGACGTCATAGTTTGGCATTTGCCCTTAAAAAAGGGAATCAAAAAGTTGGAAAACAATGAAATTCTAGAAAAAAAACAATTGAATGTAAGTAAATAATAAAAGAGGACAGTGAATATTAGTAAAACAAAATGTACCTTCTTTTCGAGAAAATGAAAATTGTAAACGATTTTGAAAAAGCCAAAACAAAATATAGATGCAAAACATTGCTTACCCGATCGAGAAGCATCTGAACAATTTCCGTGTTTCCTTTGTAACACGCATGTTGCAGTAAACTCATTCCATTTTCATCGACGAAATCTAATTTAATTTTAGTCGTAGCCAACAAAGTTTTAAGGTCTTCCACATTATTTTGCGTTATTTTATTATATATTTCTTTCTGCTCATCAGTCAGACTTTCCACAGCAGGCGCCATTTTTTCTTTTTAGTGTCGGCCAGTGGCGGCACAAGGAAAGCGAGTGCCAGAGGCAAATATATTTGTCAGGGGCGTAATAAACTTCCTTAAGGGAGTTGGAACCAAGTTCTAATTTAAAAATTCAATTTCTTCATTTTACTCAACAAATATTAAATTTGGAAATTTTTCCCTCTGCAGAATTAATCAATTTTCAACTAGAATTATGCACCTCGAATTGAAAATCCGAACCAATTGGTTATTAGAATGAAATTATTATTAGAATTCAAAGGAAAAAAATCGAAAATAATAATTAAGGTCGATTTAGTAGCTAATTAATTCAAGGAATCAATTTATTGTGACAGCATATTATTTATTGTCGCTACATTTTTTCAAAGTCACTGACTCTTCTACTAATATAAATATAAATTGGAAACAGAGAGAGAAAAAATTATAAATATTATAATGTATGAATATAAAAGAGATCCTTAAAAGCGAATAAATTATTTTATCACAATAGGGCTGGCGAGTTTTTAAATTACTTTTATTTTATAAATTGCGTTCCAGGGAAAAAAAACATCTGTAAGATAGGGATCGAATAATTTGGATCCAAGTTCTAACCAGAAAAATGAAATTTTTCATTTTACTTAATTTTAATTAATAAATAATTTAAATACTTTTTTTTGTAAAGTAAGGAAATCGAGTTTTGAAGATAAATTTCGATTTGTTCACTTTATACAAAAAGTATTAAAATTATAGATTTTTTCGCTCTGTAGGCAAATTTCTACTTGAAAATTGAATAGCGCTACAGAGCGAAAAAATATTTATTTCTAATATCTGTTGAGTAAAATGAGGAAATTGAATTTCGAATTTAGAACTTGGATCGAACAACCTTAATAAATATTGTAATTAGGTATTTTTTCACTCGGGTCGCCAGCCTTCTTTCACAATAAGTAAAAAATGCACAAAGATCTTAGTAATTAATAATTAATAATTAATATAATAATTAATAATTAATATAATCTGTATAATAATTTGACAACAATATTGCGAATTTCTGTTCCCGACACATGTCCATCCAATATGGCTCTTTGAATGGGCATCGTTAACTGCCCTGGCAAAAGTTTCGGATAGAAAATTTTCTATCCGTTATAATTCGTTTCATTCCGAAGTCTGTTTTATTTCGAGTGAATTTGAGAAAAAATAAGACCGAATCTGAAAACAAAACGAAATTGTTATTCGAATGAATCCGAGTTAATCCAAAGTGAAAACTAAAATTCCTATCCGAATCAATCCGAAGGTATCGGAAGTTAAGTTCGGATTGAAAAATTTTTTTGGATTAGCCTCGGATTTAAGCGGATTGATTCAGATAAAAAAGGATTAAAAGTCCTGATTGAATCAGATTTTAAAAAAACTTTTCGGATAAGTTTCAAATTGTTTCGGATTAAAATTTGGTCCGGATTGATTTCGAATTCAATTAAATTTAAATTTCGGATTAATATGTAATAAAATATTTTTTTTTCAGACGAACTTCGGATTCATTCAGATTGGTTTGAATATTGAATTTGGAAATTGGAGCAGTTCGGATTCATCCGGATAGGATTTCTATCCAAAGTTTTCGCCAGGGTGTATAAAAACTTTGTAAACCCTAAACATTATATAAACTCAATTACATATATTTGATAACTTACTTTCTAGTGGAAAATGCAATTTTCTGGTAATGAAATTAATATACCCAAAATTGTCTTTCCCACAAAGAAATTATAATAATGTTACAATCTATAATATTAACAAGGCCCGAACTACCACCAATGGCCGTGGTTGCAGTTCAGATGCGATGTAGAAAATATATCTATCTGTTTTCCTCGTAGGAAAATAACGATTACTATAGACACAGACTATAGTCGTAATTATTTTAATTATTTTAATTATTTTAATTATTTTACTATTGGTCAGTAAAATATTTTTGAAATACGTCGTTACTTTGTTACAAGTCGTTAAAAAGTCTTGCTCTTATTTAAACTTTATTGTATTTCTTTGGTCATTTCTTAAGGGTATTAGATTTGAGTTCAATCCTCGTAATTCGAATTCTTTAATTAATAATTATAATTAGGTACTTTTTCGCTCTGTTGTGCTACAAAGCTTATAAAAATATCTGATTATAATTTTTTTTTTTTTTGAGTAAACTATGGAAAACGAATTTTAAGATTAGAGCAGTAATTAATTAATTAATCCAATACCCTTAAGTTTATAAAAATAATAAAATTGCTGAGATTTAAAGATTTTCTCTAGGAAGCTAGGAGAAAATCTTTTTAAAATGTTTCACATTTTTTTAAATTTATTTCGCGATCACTTAATCTAGTTATAGTTCAACACTTTAAGTTTATTTAGAGAAAATTGTAGATTCACCAAAAGCATGTAATCTTGCATCAATTTTTTACTATTTAAAATAGTATTTTGCAACATTGTTGCAATATTGTTAGAATAATGTTGATCGAAATATTTTAGCAACATATTTGTAATATTCTATTGACACAGTTTCAAATTTTGTTTACATTTCAGCCTTATTTAACAATATTGTAGCAATAATATTGCAACATTGTTTAATAATTTAGCAATACTAAAATTTCTATTTTGTAGCAACATTGTTGTAAAATTGCCTGCTGCTGGGATAAACGCCCTTAAAATTAATGATCATCCGATGACGGTTTTAATCTCACAGAGTGGTGACGACTTTCATTATTATATTTAAGTTTTATTACAACGCGTGATATCTTAAAATCTGTATAGTCCACACAGCATCTGCATTCAGTCGCGATGAAACCTTGGCCACGAATCCAAAATAAAAAAATTCTTCCAATTAAGGCCATGTAACAGTTACCCGATCCCTACCTTATCGATATTTTTTCCTGCAATGCTATTTTTAAATTTATGAAGATTCACAAATTGTTAACTCGATATTTTTATTATAACAAAAGTTATCTTTCAGAGAAAAAGAAATGTCGGTAAGGTAGAGATTGGATAACTATAATACACAGCCTTAATCAAGTCTTAATTACGGATTTGAAAAATGTTACAAGGTAGGAAATATTTCCTCTTTATATTATATTTACAATTTAAAACAGTTTTCTATTTTTTAAATATTTGAAAATTTCCGAAGGATTTGAAAATAATTTTTTCAAGAGATTTTTAACTTTTCAAGTATTTTTCTAATTAATCCAAGAAAAAAAAATATCTAACTAGTTACTATACATAAATGTTATGCAACACCTACATAACATTTTAGTAACACTCGGATATCAGTAGTAAATAAAATTATATTCCATCGAATAAATTTTTTTTAAATAGAATTTTTATAAATCAGGGAGAAAATATTTTCCTTCTATGGCTTAAGGTTTATCGCAGACTCTACTGCACTTTGGAAGATAATCTAGGATTATAGCTAGGTATCTACATATATGTAGTAATTAATCTTAGTAAAAGCTTAAAATATAATTAAATTAAATTTAAAGGGAAGAAAATTGTTTACATTAATAAATTATTGTCAGAAATGAGTTAAATAAAAACGAAGCTGTACACGCGAGGTTCTTCATCAGTTATGTTAAAAATCCTAATAATTGCGGATATTCTAAATTGTCTATATATATATATATATATATATATATATTTATTTATTTATTTACACACGTACCATGTACGATATTTTTTGCATTTTGCAGTAGTTTCGTAATAAGACTGACGCTTATTACTTTTATATATGTATATAAAAAAAATTTTTGACTTTAGCCTATAACAATTCGCATTATTAGTTTTATTCACGTTTAAAGTACAATTTGACTTTAAAGTTGAAATTTTCGAGTTGTACTTGACCAATTAAAAATTATGAAGTCGCTGCTTTTTTTGCGTTCTGTCCTCAAAAAATTCGAATTCTTCATTTTACTCAATATATATTATAAGTAATATTTTTTCGTTGGGTTGTGCTATTTAATTTTTAAGTAGAAATTTGTGTAAAATGAGGAAATCGATATGGGTTCAACACCCTTAATCCAATTAAATACGGGTAAGGTAGGAATCGGCTAACATGGCCTTAAAAAATGAATTTTTCACATTTTATAGAATTCAATATCGTTCTGCCCAATTAAGTAGTTGCGCAGGTCAACTTCCTTGTAGAAAATTAAGGTCTTTGGTTCCAATTTCTAATTTCTAACTTCAAAATTCGATTTCTTCATCTTATATAATAAAGATTAAAATTATAAAATTTTTCGCTCTGTACACATATTTATATTTAAAAAGTAAATAGCGCTACAAAGCGAAAAAATATCTAATTATAATATTTGTTGAGTAAAATGAGGAAATCAAAGTTTGAGGTCAGAACTTAGTTTTAACGCCCTTAACATAAATAAACGTGGAACCGAGTTCCGTGCAGAACGACGATTGTGGAATCCTAGACAGGCTCAGGCGGTGGATCCCCGTTGCCGTTCTCAGAAGGCGAAATCATAACTTCCAATTGTTCTTTCGTTATTTCTTCTTGGACTTTGGTACCTTCGAAATCCTCATCATTTATGAAACTTCGACGTATTGCTCCATTGGCAATGGCGGCAAGGGTCGCTCTCTGCTGGGTATCTCGCCATGGGGTTGTGAGAACTTTTATCCGCTGTAAATTAAAATATTTAATATTTTATTGAATGTTCCATTTCTTCATTTTACTCCAAGAATATTATAAATAAATATTTTTTCTCTCTGTGTGCATATTTCAAGTTAAAAATTAAATAGCACTACAGAGAGAAAATATATTTATTTATAATATTCTTGGAGTAAAATGAGGAATTCAGATGTTTGGAGTAGAACTTGAGTCCAAACCCCCTTAAGAGCTCAGGGGCGAATTCAGGGGGGAGCCCTGGCCCCCCTTCTCAAAAAAGTCAGCTTGAAATGAATATTTTTTTCTTACCTGACAGAAAGTACCAGGAGTGACGATGATTTTATAGATGGCAATACCAGGAATCATTGCAACTGAGGAAGAAGCGATAAACCACCCCAAAATGTTGGCCCACACTGGATAAACGTAATCCTCGTAGGTCAACGGCTCATAGCCCATCAAGCCGTAGACAATAATAAACTGTGTAATTTTTAAACAATTAACGGCTTAAAAAATTCGAATACGTATTTAAATATTTAAATTCAATATATTTAAGGGCGTTGGACCGAAATTCTGACCACAAAATCCGATTTCCTCATTTTACTCAACAAATATTATAATTAGATATTTTTTCGCTCTGTATGCATATTTATATTCTAAGAAAGAATTGCGCTATAGAGTGAAAAACTATCTATTTGTAATATTCGATGAGTAAAATGAGGAAATGGGATTTTTACGATAGAAGTTGATTCCAACACCCTTAAAATTTAAAGAGACTGCTCTAAGAGAATTATTTCATACGTACAATAAGGAAAATTGGCGCCACGAATTTCCAACAAACTCTCCAGTAAATACCAGGAGTAAAGCCAATCATGTCTTTGATATCAGCGCAAAATCGTTCTGTACCATAGATCCAACTCACAGCGATAGATTCCGCTAAAACAGCGAATAACATCGAATATCCAGCTGCATAGCGATCCAACAGATGGAAAAAGTAAAATCCACCCTGTAATCAATCAATTTTTTTTATTTTATTTGTATTTTCAATTAAAATTATCTGATCTCTGCAAATAATGGTAAAATTCGAAATTTAAGGCTCGAACTTGAATTCTGACCTGTGAGCAGGAAGCAAGGCCGACGATGAAATATAAAGTGAAGAGACAAGCAACAAATATTTCTCGATGGTTGCCTATTATTGGGAATTCATCGCTGAGGGCAGTTATTATGGCCTCGGATCCTCCAAACTAAAAGAGAAAATCATATATTAAATATAAATAACAAAAAGTCTCCAGAATAAATTTATAAAACTAAACAATAATCTCTATCTTAATCTCGATCTTAAACTCTTTTTTTTTTTATAAAAAGGAAAAGATGGAATTTTGAAGTTGGATTTCGAATTCCTCGTTTTAGGCAAAAAGTATTAAAACCAAAAATTTTTTCGCTCTGTAGGCACCTTTATACTTCAAGGAAGAATACGTGTACAGAGCGAAAAGATATTTATTTCTAATATTTATTGAGTAAAATGAGGAAATAGAAATTTAAATTTCTTCGTTTTGTGCAAAGAATACTAAAATTAGACATTTTTTCGCTCTGTACACATATTTCTATTTAAAAATAGAACTGCTCTACAGAGAGAAAAAATATCCAGTTGTAATACTTGTTGAGTAAAATGAAGAAATCGATTTTTGAAATTATAAATTGGACCCAACACCCTTAATTTTCTAAAAGGTTGATCTATACTTACGGAACTGTCGAGACCCAATGTGAGCAACATCATAAAGAATATCAGAGCCCAGAACATGGAACCTGGCATTGTGGCGATTGCAGCCGGATAAACAATAAACACCAATCCTGGTCCTTCAGTCGCAACTTCCTGAATGGATTTTCCACTTGCGTGGGCCATGTAGCCTAAGACTGAAAATATCACGAATCCAGCCACAAATGAAGTCACGCTGTTTATTACACTCGTCAGCAAAGCATCCCTTCAATCGAAAGAAATTTTATTACATTTTTAAAAATCTTAAGGCCATGTGTTACTTATCCGATTTCTACCTTATCGACATTTTTCTCTCTGCAACGTTATTTCTACATTTATTGAAATATCAAATTGAAAATTTTAAAAATTAATGAAAATATTATAAGGTACGTTTATCTGGTCTTAAATGGTAAAAATAAAAAAATTATTTTGAACACTTTTCTTTTATAAATGTAAATATTTTGGACCATATAAACTTCCTTAATGCTTTAACTTTAATTACAGATAAAAGAGCTTAAATAAAATAAAGAATTCGAATTTTGATGTTATAGAATTTGAGAAAGAGAGAAATTTTTTTGAAATTTTTAAAATAGATAGTATTAAACTAGCTTATTGAATATATTTATTTTCTTACTTGTAAACATTGTTGTGGTATTTATTGTAGCTTGCATAGGCCAAAAGAACACCAAATCCTGGTCCCAATGAGAAAAATACTTGTGTTGCTGCATCAACCCACACCTAGATATTAATATTTTTTAAAACTTATCATGATACATAACTCATTATATTATAATTATTGATTAAAGTAAAATTAAATAAATATAATATATAAATATATTATATTACATATTAATATATTTATATTATATTATAT
>UCOH01000062.1:0-36816 GCA_900474275.1 Synergus japonicus
CAATTGGAAAATGACCCTCCAATTGGAAAAGATCCTTCAATTGGGAAAATCCCTCGTGAATTAAAAAATTTCACCTACAATCGGGAAAGTTCCCCTCCAATTGGAAAACTGACCCTCCAATTGGGAAAATGCCTCATCAATTTAAAAATTGTCCCTCCAATCGAGAAAGTTTCTCAACAATTGGAAAATGACCCTCCAATTGGAAAAGATCCTTCAATTGGGAAAATCCCTCGTGAATTAAAAAATTTCACCTACAATCGGGAAAGTTCCCCTCCAATTGGAAAACTGACCCTCCAATTGGGAAAATGCCTCATCAATTTAAAAATTGTCCCTCCAATCGAGAAAGTTTCTCAACAATTGGAAAATGACCCTCCAATTGGAAAAGATCCTTCAATTGGGAAAATCCCTCGTGAATTAAAAAATTTCACCTACAATCGGGAAAGTTCCCCTCCAATTGGAAAACTGACCCTCCAATTGGGAAAATGCCTCATCAATTTAAAAATTGTCCCTCCAATCGAGAAAGTTTCTCAACAATTGGAAAATGACCCTCCAATTGGAAAAGATCCTTCAATTGGGAAAATCCCTCGTGAATTAAAAAATTTCACCTACAATCGGGAAAGTTCCCCTCCAATTGGAAAACTGACCCTCCAATTGGGAAAATGCCTCATCAATTTAAAAATTGTCCCTCCAATCGAGAAAGTTTCTCAACAATTGGAAAATGACCCTCCAATTGGAAAAGATCCTTCAATTGGGAAAATCCCTCGTGAATTAAAAAATTTCACCTACAATCGGGAAAGTTCCCCTCCAATTGGAAAACTGACCCTCCAATTGGGAAAATGCCTCATCAATTTAAAAATTGTCCCTCCAATCGAGAAAGTTTCTCAACAATTGGAAAATGACCCTCCAATTGGAAAAGATCCTTCAATTGGGAAAATCCCTCGTGAATTAAAAAATTTCACCTACAATCGGGAAAGTTCCCCTCCAATTGGAAAACTGACCCTCCAATTGGGAAAATGCCTCATCAATTTAAAAATTGTCCCTCCAATCGAGAAAGTTTCTCAACAATTGGAAAATGACCCTCCAATTGGAAAAGATCCTTCAATTGGGAAAATCCCTCGTGAATTAAAAAATTTCACCTACAATCGGGAAAGTTCCCCTCCAATTGGAAAACTGACCCTCCAATTGGGAAAATGCCTCATCAATTTAAAAATTGTCCCTCCAATCGAGAAAGTTTCTCAACAATTGGAAAATGACCCTCCAATTGGAAAAGATCCTTCAATTGGGAAAATCCCTCGTGAATTAAAAAATTTCACCTACAATCGGGAAAGTTCCCCTCCAATTGGAAAACTGACCCTCCAATTGGGAAAATGCCTCATCAATTTAAAAATTGTCCCTCCAATCGAGAAAGTTTCTCAACAATTGGAAAATGACCCTCCAATTGGAAAAGATCCTTCAATTGGGAAAATCCCTCGTGAATTAAAAAATTTCACCTACAATCGGGAAAGTTCCCCTCCAATTGGAAAACTGACCCTCCAATTGGGAAAATGCCTCATCAATTTAAAAATTGTCCCTCCAATCGAGAAAGTTTCTCAACAATTGGAAAATGACCCTCCAATTGGAAAAGATCCTTCAATTGGAAAATAGACCCTCCAATTGGAAAGGCGACCCTCCAACTACAAGATTAACGAATTTATAGTTCAGCAGATTTTTAAATTGCATAAAACACGTAACCTGTTATTTATAATTATTATTTATACATTAATCACGGAATAGTCGCTGAGAGTGCGTTATCTTCCGAGATTCTCGATGGATGAGACATTAGAGTACATTGACATTGCGCTCTGCTCGGCATTGCAATATGACAATATATATGTCGCTACTCTCCTGTGCTAGTGATATATATACGCAGTAGGAGCCTACATACGTGTCAACAAGCTACACGTATTACGCTCTCTTATACGAGAATCGCATTCACGTGATCAAGTATGTATGTGATTCTTGAGTATTTCTAGGTAGAGTCCAAGTACTTTCACCGAGTAGCAAAACCATTCTCCAATACACTGGACGCACGTGACGATCTTTCAGGTCCAATTGCATACCTAGAATACTTTATAGTATCCAATTGTAAGCTTCTTTTCAGGAAAAATATGCCACCAATTGAAAAATCATGCATTGAGTTTAAAAATTAAGACTCCAATTGGAAAAGGGACCCTCCAGCTGAAAAATTAGCCAGTAATTGGACAATTGTGTATGAAATAAGGGAAACGTGATCCTGCAATTGAAAAAGTGCCCCTCCAATTGGAAAATCGACCCTCCAACTGGGAAAATCCCTCGTGAATTAAAAAATTTCTCCTACAATCGGGAAAGTTCCCTCCAATTGGAAAATTGACCCTCCAATTGGAAAATTGACGCTAAAATTGAAAAATTGACCATACAATTGTAAAAGTGATCCAATTATTTTTAAAAACCAGTTAAAAATACATAGTGCCTTCTCTGAGTATAAAATTGCAAACGATGCATTAAAATGTATTCGTGAACACTATACGGCTTCTCGGGGACGCAGTTCAGGAATTGCAATGCTCATTATCGTACGAAGTTTATACGTATGAAAGAAAACGCGTGGGTGCCGGTAACAATAAACATTAGAGCCACTAGAAAGGCATTTGCAAACCCGTTGCGAGCACTGTCGTCCCCTTCTTTCCTTGCAAACGGGACATTGAAAAAATGCGCCACTGTAAAATCAATTAACGTCACTTTCTGCTCGACACGGCCCGATTGATATGTTAATTCGAGATGTTATTATACGCCAACATTTCTAAACGCTCCTGTTTCGCAGCAGAGTTGGCATTGATCTCTTTGAAAGTAGGTGCATATAATAATTTATATGTTAAAGTGATACAAGTTTTGCAAAAAAATATGTATCCAGTGACCGCAAGATTCAATTTTTCAATTTCCCTGACTTGCATTTCCCACGATTAAAAATGGACTTTTTAATATAATTGGACCCTCCAACTGGAAAAATGAACCTCCAATTGGAAAAGTGGCCCTCCAATTGGAGAATAGGCCCTCCAATTGGAAAAATGAACCTTCAATTTGAAAAGTGTACCACCCAATTGGAAAAGAGAGTCTTCGTCTAGAAAATTGACCCTCCAATTGGAAAAAATATCCTTCAATTTGAAAAGGGACCCTCAAATTAGAAAGGTGAACGTCCAATTGGAAAAGCGACCCTCCAATTAGAAAATCGACCCTCCAATTGGAAAAGGGACCCTCCAATTGGAAACATTATTCTGAAAAACTTTAAAATCACTTAAAAATCGTAAAAATCTCTAAAATTAACAGAAAACTCTAGAAATACTTAAAAATTTTCCAACAGCTTTTTAAATTAAAGAAAATATTAAATTTCGAAAAATATTGTCGATTTTCAAACTCGTGAAAGTTATATTTTTATAGGAAACAGAAGCAGTACAGAAAGGACCGCCCGCTCCACAGGTGGGACATTATATGCCAGATTATATGGCCATCAGGTCACATATAAATTCAATTTACATATTATATACGGGCCATTTCAGATTTTTTTACATCGACTATGGGACTCTGGACAAATCTGTGTGGCTCAAATGTCCAACGGACGTGTAAGACCTCAAAGAAAAAATTGAGCCCTCAATTGGAAAAAATGCCCCTCAAATTGTAACAATAAAATCCCAATTGGATATATTATTTTCCAATTGGAAAAAGTGATTCCTAATAAGAAAAGAACTTTTAATTGAGAAAGTGGACTTCAAGTGAAAAATTGGGACTCCAATTGAAAAATTCTACCTCGAATTGGAAAAGTGAGTTTCCAATCATAAAAGTGACCCTCCAATTTAAAAAAAAACGAAATATTGGAATCATTCGCCTTCCATGTGCAGAGTTATATTAAATACACATTTATTTGCATTTCTATATTATATTACATCTTGACTAGCAAAATTTTAAATATTTGAACATATTCTGCAAGGTAATATTATACTGTCTTCCGCTAACATATACTGTATAGTTAATGCCAGAAACAGAAGTAGAGGAAAACGATTGGCGTTTGTAGCAAGAAATATGATTACGGTACCAGCAATACTACTATTGGAATGGGATGATCCCAATTATTCATTTTTATCCCTTTTTTCCCTCTCGTCCGTGATTCGCATCAATTACGTACATTTTACTTCCGCACGGTAATATCGGTTGTTTGGAAGCGACGTGTAAATATCATCGCTGCTCTAGCTTCGCGAGCACGTTCGATGCCCTTCCCTTGCTATAACTAAACGTGTTTCTCGTTTTTAGAATCCAATCTTTCTGTTTACAAGTTTTCTTTTCATGTTTACAAGTATCTAGGTAGGTCTCTAGATTGTTCTGAAGATCATAAGAAGAACAAAGTAATTTTTCAAATTCAGTTAAAAGAGAGATGATATTCAATTTATGAAGAATATTACAATTAATTAATTTAAACTCCGAATGCTTTTTGAATCGTATATTTTCACTCTGTAAGAGGAAACGTGACCCTCCAATTGGAAAAGTGTACCCTCCAATTTGGAAGAAAGATCCTCCAATTGGAAAAAAGCGGCCCTCCAATTGGAAACGTGACCCTCCAATTGGAAAAGAGATCCTCCAATTGTAAAAGCGACCCTCCAACTGGAAAATTGCATCGTCCAATTGGAAAAGCGATCCTCCAATTGAAAAGTGACCCTCCAATTATAAAAGTGTACCCTCCAATAGGAAGAGATCCTCCAATTGGAAAAAGGACCCTCCAGTTAGAAAAGTGTACCTTCCAATTGGAAAAAGCGACCCTCCAATTGGAAAAGAGAGTCTTTCTCTGGAAAATTGTATCCTCCAATTGGAAAAGCGATCCTCCAATTGAAAAGAGACCCTCCAATTTGAAAAGTGTACCCTCCAATAGGAAGAGATCCTCCAATTGGAAAAGGGACCCTCCAATTAGAAAAGTGTACCTTCCAATTGGAAAAAGCGACCCTCCAATTGGAAAAGAGTCTTTCTCTGGAAAATTGTATCCTCCAATTGGAAAAGCGATCCTCCAATTGGAAAAGCGATCCTCCAATTGAAAAGAGACCCTCCAATTGGAAAAGCGATCCTCCAATTGAAAAGAGACCCTCCAATTGGAAAAGGGACCCTCCAATTAGAAAAGTGTACCTTCCAATTGGAAAAAGCGACCCTCCAATTGGAAAAGAGTCTTTGTCTGGAAAATTGTATCCTCCAATTGGAAAAGCGATCCTCCAATTGAAAATTGACCTCCAATTGGAAAACTGACCCTCCAATTGGAAAAGAGTCTTCGCCTGGAAAATTGGCCCTCCAATTGGAAAAGTTATCCTCCAACTGGAAAAATGATCGTCCAACTGGAAAATTGGCCCTCAATTTACCCTTATTTAGATTTTAATTATATTCAATCCATTAATATCAAATACAGTGAGAACGAAACAGACCTAATTTCCTTGAAATCTTATAAAAAGAAAAAAATACAGAAGCAAATGGATGAAGTAGATGAATAGATAGGGCTAAAGACATTTATTGTCTTTTAAAATGGAGTGATGCAAATGTTGAGCAGCCAAGGAACAAGTCTCAGCGGGACGCTCGCTGTTGAGCAGGTCTTCCAACGAGCGAAGAGGAGGAACCTCATAAATTGGCAATAAATTATAAATTGTAATCTGGGAAGCCTCGGTCACCGTTGCATTATTGATAGCACGTCGAGATTATGCGGGTCCACACGAAGTAATTGTGGAAGTTGCACGGAAATATGCCGTCGTCTCTCGATTCTCCTTATCGCGTTTGATCTCCTCTTCGAAAATACAATAAAAACAAAAAAAAAAAAGAAAAACCAAAATTTCGTGAAAAAGAAGAAACACTGAAGATCCCGCCGGCAATTAAAAGCGAATTTAACTTTCGCTTAGTGGTTGTCATGGAAATATGTGTCGAGTGTTCATTCATTAATCATTCATTCATTAGTTTTGTAAGAATATTTAAATGGTGAAAATGGAATCCAGAGTAAGGCCCCAAAATATTAAGTCGTAAATATATAAGGTAAAAAATATCTCCCAAAAATATGGCATTCAAAACGAGGGCCCAAAAACATAGGACACAATAAAATAAGTCCCAAAACTAAGACAAAATATAGGTCCCAAAATATAAAACTCACTAATATTAGACCCAAGTATCTAGGACCCAAAAATAATGTCCAGTATGTAGGGCACAAAGATCTAAGATCCAAATAAGGCCTAAAATTATACAGTTTAAAATGTAAGATTCCAAATAAGGCCCAAATATGAGGGACGGACGCTCAGCCGGAATAGAGGCTGAAAAAAAGTAAGAAGGAAGGAAATAAAAAGTAGAAAAGGAAGAAATAGATGAAGGGATGTTAGCTCCAAGCTTACGAGTATCCATACATATATAAATGTATATGTATATTGTAGAACCTGGTGGGTTCTGGAGCTACCGACCACCATCTGTCCTCTGCCTATAGATACTAATCTTTCTGCGGGAGAGATATATATGCTGAAGCGGTAGCTGGAGCTTTGTCTTAGCCGCCCCTTGGCATTCCTTTTCGTTCGCAGCAACCTCGGTCCAAGAATTATAATCGGCCCCGCGGCATCCTCCGAATATTTAGACCCTCGTAGAGAATTTTTACAGCCCCGCAAGAGCCCTCGCTCCTCTTCTCACTTCGGGCGACAGAGGTGCATCGAGAAAAAGATCGAAAGAAGGAGAAGTATTGAAAAGTAAGGAAGAAAAAAGAAGCAAGAACGGATATGCGCCGATTTGCAACTTGATCTGTTTTTACCGAATTCTCGTCTTGCTTCGGTTGATTACATAAATAATGTAATAAAAAATGCATTTTTAATTATAATTATAGAATTATTTCGGATTGGAAAAGCGACCCTCCAATTGGAAAAGAGATTCTTCAGTTGGAAAAAGGACCCTCCAATTGGAAAAACGACACTCCAATTGGAAAATAGGCCCTCCAATTTAAAAAGAGACCCTCCAATTGGAAAAATGAACCTCCAATTTGAAAAGTGTACCACCCAATTGGAAAAGAGTCTTCGTCTAGAAAATTGGCCCTCCAATTGGAAAAGATATCCTCCAATTTGAAAATGGACCCTCAAATTGGAGAGGTGAACGTCCAATTGGAAAAGTGAACCTCCAATTAGAAGAAAGTCTCCAATTGGAAGAAACAGTCCTCCAATTAGAAAAGTGTACCCTCCAATTGGAAAAGTCTTCGTTTGGGAAATTGGCTCTCCAATTGAAAAAGAGATTCTTCAATTGGAAAAGGGACCCTCCCATTGGAAAGGTGAACCTCCAATTGGAAAAATGAACCTCCAATTTGAAAAGTGTACCACCCAATTGGAAAAGTCTTCGTCTAGAAAATTGGCTCTCGAATTGGAAAAGATATCCTCCAATTTGAAAAGGAACCCTCAAATTGGAGAGGTGAACGTCCAATTGGAAAAGCGACCCTCCAATTGGAAAAGTGAACCTCCAATTAGAAAAGAAACCCTCCAATTGGAATAAACAATCCTCCAATTAGAAAAGTGTACCCTCCAATTGGAATAGAGTCTTCGTTTTGGAAATTGGCCCTCCAATTTAAAAAGAGACCTCCAATTTGAAAATGGTACCCCCCAATTGGAAAAGAGTCTTCGTCTAGAAAATTGGCCCTCCAATTGGAAAAGCGACCCCTTCAATCGGAAAAGTGAACCTCCAATTAAAATAGCAACCCTCCAATTGGAAAAAACGGTCCTCCAATTGGAAAAGATATCCTCCAATTGGAAAAGGGACCCTCCAATTGGAAAGGTGAACCTCCAATTGGAAAAGTGTACCCCCAAATTGGAAAAGACTCTTCGTCTAGAAAATTGGCCCTCCAATTGGAAAAGCGACCCTCCAACTGGAAAATGTATTCTCCAATTGGAAAAGGGATTCTTTTGGAAAATAGGCCAACCCAACTGGCAAAATCAGCTGGCAATATAAAAATAATTAAAAATAAGCTAAAATCGTTCATTAATTGAACAATACCTAGTGTTAAAATCATTTTTTAAGTCAACAAAACAAGTTTTATTGGACCATGAAAAGAGTTTTGTTAGGCCAACAAAAAAGTATGGTTGTCTCAACAAAAATGTTTTGTTGGCTGTATATAGCGATCAAATTCTTTTGTTGAGCCAACCAAATTTTAGTTGATAGAACCAAACACTTTTCTCAGTCAAGCTAACTATAAACGAGTTACTAGTCACGCGAGAAGAACGTCTTGATGTTATCATTATATCGAGCATTATATTGCACAAGAGAGATGAGATATCGTATTCTCAATCTCGAACACCTTGGTATGCGTGAGTTGCACGTGACATTAATGACAGAGTTGACCATCCAGTCGCGATAAAAAAGATTCAAATTCAGCCTGCATTAATGAAAGATTTTTTGATGGACCATATAGTCTGAAATTTTTTTAAACAATAAAATATGACGTACCCCATATTTAAAAAAAAGGACGTACTCCTCTAAAATTACAAAATACACAATCAATGTTTTTTTTACGGATAAACACTCTTTAAAATTCCGAAACCCCCGAGGGACAAAAATCATACGCGAGATTTGTTGACAGAAAAATTTTACGCTACGTATTTGCGCAATTAGTACGACACATGAATAATTCGAGAGTAAGTAATTATTGACTTTTCACATACTTCTCAGTATCTAATTCTTATCTCTCATGAAAGAATGTAATCTTCTAATTTTTGTTCAAAGAAACTTTTTCAGAGGGGGCTCTCACTTTTTTTTATTGACAATTCGTTTCGCTATAAAAAGACCCCTTTTTCATAGAAAATTTAAAAAATACATAGTTTCAAAGAAATAATCATTAATTATATGTACATATGTTAATTTATGGGACCACGTTTTTTATCTAAAAATCTAAAATCCCGAGTGTGAAAAAATCTCGAAAAATACAAATTCCTGGAATTCCATTTTTCAGAAAACTAAATTTCCGGAAATTATTTTGTCGGTATTTAATCACATTAGGAATTCTGATTTTTCGACAAAGAAACACGTTCCATTATTTCTTGGAAATAGTATATCGAATAATCATCGTAATATCGAAACTGGTATTTTTCTCAGCTTAAAATTCTTGAAATTGAGCGTCGAAGAAAACCGCGTGTTCGCCCTCGGGCGATAGTAGTACGTCGGAATCCGGAAACGAGTGCTGGTCGGGACTCATTCGTGAAGTAACCACGAGTCGAAGTATAATTTTAAGACTGTTTTCTCCCAAGGTGTTTTTCCACACAGGCCATGACAACATTATACCTGCGCTTAGCATTTCCTAGTGTATTAACATTCATGACGATGCTCTCAGCGGGCGGAGAACGCCGCCGAGAAACCGTTCTGCACCTACAATCAGCCATTTCTGAGCTGTTAAAACCAAAGGATCTTCTTATACTTGCAACCAAACGTGATGCGAACATTCTTTGTTAAGATAAAAAATCGAGAGTCCGCACATTGTTTTCAAATTATGCATATTTGCCGCCATAAAAAATTGATACGCGATGTGAAATAAGCAAAGTTCGCAAAGAGATATAAATAACTGTTATTATCTGCATTTCATTTCGAGGACAGCGTCAAAATTTGATTTTTAAAATTCCCACTTTTCTAAAACAAATTATTCAATATTATTATATTTCCGTTTAGCAATTCATAAATAATTATATTTATAAAAAAATTATTTATTTCGAAACAGTTTTTATGGTACTCATTCGCCTCTGACTCGCCGCACACTGAGTTACTGCATACCCCCACCACGGGTCTATCTATAGTCACTGAACAGTCGAAGACAACCGAAGACGCCCGAAGTTATCCGACAATATTGCTGTTTCACTCACTCGTGCGCTCCCCGCCTTAGGAGCTTCGTACTCAACTGCGCATGCGTCGCGCTCGACATATGATTGGTTCAGTCGCCCAGTACGCAATTTAAAATGCTATAAAATATTATTTTTATTGTTTACTATAAATAAGGGTATTTTAACTTATAAAAACTTTTATTAGACTAATATTAATGGATCTTGATAAAAAAGAAATTAATTATTTATTCTGTATCCATTCGGGCTATTGGATTGGGAGATTTATTTTGAAGGATTAATATTTGTAAAGTTGACACAACGAAGTTGCTCTTATTGTAAAGTATCATGTGATTCTAAGTCGCGTTCGAACGAATGCGCGGGTGTTGAGCGCGGAACTCGTGAGCGCATGCGCGAATATTCTGGAATGCCCTTCCCTCCTTACGTTCACCTCCTCTGTTCGCAGTTTGCCCTTCCCCGCGGGGGCTGAAACCCCATACCAGCATACCTGATTCCTCTCTTCCCGCGGTACCGCTTCCCCGACGCTTAAAAACGACGTGCAGTCGACAGTCGTATCGTGTACCATGGAAATTCTTTATATTACGGACGATGGTGCATTCGCCTCTCTCATGCATAGGCCATTCAAGGCAATACGCGTAGTTCACTTTTTGCAGGGTTAATACATATACTACTCGTACAACAAGAAGAGAGTGTCCATTAGCACCTTCGGCAGAGAATTTTCTTCTCTCTTCTTTTGATGGAAAATATCAGTCATTCCGAATTCATCCGAATTAATCCGAATCAATCCGAAATTTTCAGAATCATTCCGGAATTTGTATTCGAACCAAACAGTTTCATTCCGATCTAATCCGAAGTCCACTGAAAATCAATCCGAACCTTTAATCTAAGTGAGTGTCCGTCAATCCGAATTAATCCGGATGAATCCGAATTTTTAGAAATCATTCGGATTGATCGGATTTATTCAGATTGAAAGTTCACATTAATTCGGATTGGTGGATTTATTCGGATTTTTTTAGGTACCTTACGTAAAAGCAAATAGAGAAAATGGATTTTAGCCAGTAGTGAAACGTTCCTTATCGTTTTCTTTACGTTTATCTGCCACGGGCAATCAATTTTAATTATTACTTTTTGTAACGTGATATCTGAAAACCGGAAATATGGTTACAAACGCCAAGTCACGTGACATAACGTATTATACGTGACCTTAAGTTTAATTAAGTCTAGGGTTATTTGAACCCTCGACAAAAATGACCCTTTCAAATTTTTAACGTTCCGCGAATTTGAAACTCACCCTCAATAATATATAATAATATATTATTATTATTATTATATTATTATTATATTATTATTATTATATCAGACGACAAATTATCATCATTAAATATCATTTCGACGATAAAAGAAGCGAACAATCTATAATATTGACTACTTTTTTAAATCATTCCTTCATAACAATTAACTTCGGAAGACAAGTTTATTTTCCTTGGCCTCCCGCATTAATCTCTGCGCTTCAAATCCAGGCTATACACTAATCACTATTTACCTTCACATAAAAATATAAACAAAAAAAGTAAAATAAATAAACATATAATATTAAATTTAAAAAAATGTTAGAAAATTTTTAATGTTAATAAAGAATTTTTTTTAACTGAATATCTTTGTTTACCTTTCGTAGTCGGGATAACGAGAATAAAGATACAGGTCGGAACTACATCCGATGGATGTAGCTACACTGAAGAAACTTTAGTAATCCAACGTGACACAATTGCGTAAATCTCATAAGCAGCAACAGGTGATCGTAGAAAACAACTACAAACACTTAAATGGGGGGAGAGGGTTGTACGGTTGTACATACATATAAAAAAACGCAAAATACAGATTAACACTCACTACACAAACCGCACCGTGTAAAACTTGTACAACGTGTAGAACGCCGCGGCCGCACCGCGTCTACCTGAGAATTTTCTCAATCTCGAACTCACGCGGTCCACTTGTATTGCGTTTCTAGGAACGTAGAACTTGCATTAAGCGTTTTCCTTCACGATAATCTTTCCTGACACAGCACGCGCGAAAAACCTGTTTGAAAAACTGTCGCATTCCCGAGAAAAACACCAGCACTTGACGCGATTCAAATTAACGCGACCGTGAAAAATCAACGTACACCAAACACAAGAACATTCGCCGCCAGCGACCGGCGAGTGACTGGCGGCGCGCGCCACACGCCGGCTCAAGAACTGACCGGGAGACCGCGCTCCAACATTCAATCGTACCTGCCTTACCTGCCTTTACCTGCCTTACCTGGATGCACCTGGATAGATCAAAACGTAACAACCTGTGGAGCCCTTACAGGTGAATTGACTGGTACCAAACTGGTACTAGTGGTACTCCAGGATGAAAAGCTGAAACAGTATTATAGTAACCCTGGCCTCCCTAGTGAAAGCTTCGGATTGAAATTCATTCAAAATCATTCTGGAATTTGTATCCGCACAGGAAAAAGGAACTGAATAGAAAATTTCGGTTTGAGTCTCCAGAGTAGAAATTTTGCTCTGGCCCCGATTGGGCCCAGATTGGGAAATCTGGCCCTAATCGGGTCCAGATCGAGGATGAAACTCGGCGTCCGACCGGGCCCAGATCTAGCCAGGTTGGGGCCTGATCGGGCTGGGCGTTTCATCACCGGTCTGGGCCAGGTTTGGAAATTTCTACACGGGCTTTTGTGAATCGGCATTCTTAAATAATAGGAAATTGACGATTAAAAATTTGGGTGTATTTACTTTGTAAACTCAAACTTTACTTATTTATTATTTATTGTTAGATAGGATCTGATAGAGACGGATATTATTCGGAATTTCTTTATATACTTTATATACTTATATATGAATAATTTTTTCTGTCTTGTTTTTTATCCGGTTGTAAACGAAATATTTTCGGTATCCAGTAATGTTCTACGTGTATAAAATCATATTTGAATAGGTTAAATGATGTACTTACCAATTTGTATTATCAAATATTGTTTTAATGAAAAAACGTCATATTTACGAAAACATATGCCGGCAGCCGGCATGTTTTGACAGTGCTAACATCCACGGTTTTCACATTCACTTTAAACCTCTTACACTCAAAAATCCCTAGAAAAGACCCTAGATTTGCCGTCGTCTGCTGTCTATACCGGAAGTTCCATTGTTCACTGCACCCCGTAGTGAAGCGAATAATACGTATATACGTATATACGTATATAGCGTATAATACGCAGTTTACGTAAGAAGTATACATTTGTCTTTCTTAGGCTGGCTTCCCATGATTGCGTTTTGCGTTGCGTTGCGTTACAATGAGAAAGGAAGAGAAAAAAGTATACTTCTATCTTTGTCTCTCTCATTATGACGCAACCCAAAACGCAATCATGGGATGCCAGCCTTACTCTCATTATGACGCAACTCAAAACGCAATCATGGGAATGGGATACCACCCTAAGGAATAATTCATTGAAAACGATATAACCCCATAAACCCAGAATATTATACACTCGACTTCCCCAATAGTAATGTTTCCAATAGTAAACAGAATAACTCACAATTAACACTTCAAGAGCGCACATGCGTTGCGCTCGGCATCTGATTGGTTGGATTCGTATTTGATGTGACGCATGCGCAATTGATGTGAAATTTGAGGAAAGGAATTTTTTTACTGTTGGTTACGACTCTGGTTTGGATTTTTTTATTATTGGGGAAGTCGAGTGTACACTCGAACCCCTTAAATTTGACAATCTCAAATTTCACCAGCATCTTTATTCTTTCTCACTAAACACGTGATATCACTGCGGAATTGACGTGACTTCAAAATTCAATATTTGAAGAGTTCTTAAAAAACATTTGAATTACGTATTTTCTCTCTCTGTGCGCATAATTCTAGTTAAAAATTAACTAATTCTACATAGGGAAAAAATTCCAATTTTAATATTTGTTAAGTAAAATGAAAATTAAATTGGAACTGGGCCGGATTGGCTTAAATTGGGAAGGATACATTTGTATAAATTTTTCTTTTCTATTTCAATTCTGAAGATTGACAAAGATTCAAATAGATAGACTTTCCATTTTTTTTTTCTATTACTTCTTTAACCGAACCTATGATGTACCTAACGTTGATAGTGTTATTTCAGCTGCGTAATTGGGTGATTATCTTCATAATAATATGATTGTTATTTGTACGATATCTGTAAAAAACGTGAGAGATAGACTAATGATTTTTAAATTGATATAATCTCTGGCAAAATCTTTAAGTCTAGTCAGTTGCTTTCGAGAAGTCTTTGCTAAGACTTGAACATTTTTTTATATGTACTAATAGTGTTCTTCAAGAATATCTAAAATGAAAATTCAAATATTATTAATTATATCATCAATTTGTTTAGCATCTGGCTCCTCGTCACAAGAAAAACCTCTGGTGAAAGTATCTCAAGGAATTCTACAAGGAACCACTCTTTCAACAAGAAATGGAAGAACTATTTCAGCCTTTAAGGGAATTCCATACGGTCAGTCTCCTGTAAAAGAACTAAGGTAATTCAAATTCCAGGAATTACAAATTTTTTTTGAAAGAAATGAAAAATTTTTCAAAAACAATTAAATACTTCAAAAAAAAAAAACTTCAGACAGGAATTATAAGATTTTCTTATTAATTATTATGAATTATTTAATATTATTAGGTTCAGCAGTCCTTTACCAGCAAAATCATGGAATGGGGTTTACTTGGCTAATAAAAGTCCAAATAGCTGTCCTCAACTATCAATGATGAACAATGAAGTCGTTGACGGTGCAGAAGATTGTTTATACTTAAATGTATATTCACCAATCTTGAACTTTAAGTCAAAGGTATAAATTTCTACAATTCATTTTTTAATTACATTTTCTTCTTTACTGATATTTGTTTTTCATGAAATTTTTGGTATGCATTCGACTGCATTTTTAATAGAACATATTTTAATTCCTAGACCAATGGCAGTTTATTACCAGTAATGGTGTGGATTCATGGTGGAGCTTTTATAAATGGAAATTCTGAAGAATATGGTCCAACTTACTTTCTGGATAAAGATGTTATTTTGGTAACCGTCCAGTACCGTTTAGGAGTTTTTGGCTTTCTTACGACGGGAGATTCGGTGGCCCCAGGAAACTTTGCCTTGAAGGATCAAATTCTTGGATTGAAATGGGTTCAGAAAAATATCAAATCTTTTGGAGGAGATCCTAGAAGAGTTACCGTATTTGGAGAAAGTGCTGGCGGCGCTTTAGTCCATTATCTTACATTATCAAAAGCAACTGATGGTAAACACCTAAGGGCACAGCTTAGAAGTTTTAGATTATTTTATAATTCATACATTTCTGATATTCTGAAGTCTTATAATAATAATTTAATAACTTGATCATCTTTTTCCAGGGCTATTCAATCAATATATTATTCAAAGTGGAATTGCAAGTAGTCCTTGGGCTTTTAGAAATAGGAAGGACTATAAACCTTTCATAAATAATGTTGCGAAAAACGTGGGATGTTCAACCGAAAATTCCACGGTTTTGATCAAATGTTTGCGAGAAGCAAGTATCAGTAAGTTACTGAATTCAGCAGTGCAACAGACTCAAACGTTTCCTATACTGCCGTGGACCCCAACGGACGAATTAGAATCAGAAGATGCATTTTTAATAGAGAGCCCAACGAATATCTTGAACCGAAATGGAATGAAGGATTTGCCTTCTATGAGTGGCAATGTTCTTGAAGAAGGAGTAGTAGCTACAGGCAGTAAAATATTTGAACAAAATAGTATCAATTTCAAACAATATATATTCAATATTTGCTGAGAAAATTTTGTTCATAATTTTATCAGTCTCAAGTTTGATCGATAGTTATTGACAAGATTAGCGATATAAATATTGATATTATCTTTGTACTCAATTTAATGTCTGCAACCTTGGTAATGATTATTTCTTGTTTCAGATTTACATCAATCTAAATTTACGCTTGAGATGGTTAAAGGTTATTTGAATGATTGCATTGATAATATGGTCAAATTTTATGTGCCAGCTGGGAACCTGTCGAAGACCAAAAAAATAATCAATGATTATTATTTCAATAAAGCACTTGCTTCAGCCAATAAAACTGAGGTATGTGAATGAAATTCCGTACAATTTTTATGGTAATTCGGGACCTTTTCCGAATTAATTCCAAGAATTTTGGAATTTAGAGGTGAAAGTAGCACCTTTTACGGTTTAGTTTTCGAAAAACCAAAAAAAAACTCATTTTTGAGTATCTAATGGGAAAACATGAATTTTTATGGATTGCAAGTTACTGAATTCAGAAATGAAGTCAGTTATTACTGAAAATTGTACTCAAGATTTTGAGTCGCAGAAACTAAACTGTTTTGATAAAAAGTTATAACTTTTTTTAATATAGCTTTTGCAAAATTACACGAACTTCGCAACTGATGGTGGCTTCTTTTTCCCGGAATTACGGGTATTGGAGAAGAGGGTGAAAGTTGCAAAAAGTCCACTTTACTTTTATTCATTTCAATATCACGGTAATATGACGGAGGCAAATGTTCCACATGCATCAGAACTTTCTTATCTTTTCCCAAATAAATATTCAAAGCCTACATCCAAAGAAGATTTTCTTGTTATTGATATCCTGATAGATTTGTGGACATCATTTGCGATCAATGGGTATGTATATATTTTACAAAAACTTTGTTTTTCAATTTGAGTGATTTTCCAGGGATTTTGTAAATAAATACTCTGTATTCTTATTTTTTAGAAAACCGACATCAATTCATTTGGAAAATCCTAATATATGGTTGCCGTACACATCAAAGAAAACCAGCCATCTTCTAATCGGTAATAGAGTCGATAAATTAGGTCCACGTGTAACACTTGAGAATGATTTCTTTGCAAGTCGAATGCACTTCTGGAAAGGCATTACATCTGTGTGAAAAATATTTTTGAATTTTAATGTATGTATATATTAACAGTTTCGTTCTAAAATGTAATGTAATTGCTTTTTGAAATAATATTTGTTAATCAATTGGTGTAGGGTAATAATCCAATATTACAAATAAAAATAATAAAAATACAAGATAGTTTACAAAAATGTTTACATATTATTTTACCAGAATTTTACTCCCTAAAGCTTTTATGGAACTCGACGTTTCCAATAATAAAGTTCCCAATAGTAAAGGAATTCCGTTCTGAATAGCAAAGAGCGCAACTCGCAATAACCACTTGATACCACTGCTCATGCGTTGCTTTCGGCATCTGATTGGCTGCTATTCGCGCACAGTTTAAAATACTAAAGGTGCATTCTCATGTCGGCGTAAAGCAGAAACTCATGAGAGTGAGAGAGACACACTGATCTGTCATCTCTGTCATTCTCATGAGTTTCTGTTTAGTTTGGATTTTTTTACTATTGGGAACTTCGAGTGTATCTTCATTTCTCATAAATTCTCTTAAATTCTTTTAAATTCTGTAAGTGACGGTAATCTTCTCGGTTACGTTCCCACACTATTGCTACGTTACCTGGTAACTTAATATGGCGTTCCATGAATCCGGAATGCGTTGTTTTTGCGCAAAACCATGAGAGTGAGAGAGACACACTAATACCACTATCTCTCTCACACTCATAATTTTACGCAAAAACGTGAGATTGATAGAGATAGTACTATTAGTCTCTCCCTCACTCTCATGGTTTTGCGTAGCGTCATAATGAGAGTAAAAAAGAAGAAAGCATACTTTTCTCTCTCATTTCAACGCAACGCAAAACGCAATCATGGGATGCCACTCTTCCCGACTTAAAACTCTAACTCTACCCATCCCTGCCACTTCTCCGCGCGCACCAAGCGGAGAACGATGTAACCAGCGCAAAATCCAAACAAACGCAAACAAAGAAAGCACATTTGATAGCCAGCCTGCCAGAGTCTCGATTTGACGAAAACAACCGAACGCTTCCGATGCAGTCAGCAAACCTTCCTCGTCGATCCCCGAGCGCTGTCGCTGTGAGGACAGTGATGTGACGTAAACGACGATCTAAACAAGTATCAGCTGTGTGGCAGTCATTGTTCGTGTTCGTTTTGGCAGTCGCACAAAAATCCGAATTCCTCTCTTTTTCTCGTTTTGGCGATTCTCCTCCTCGAAAGCGCGTCTCTCACGTGCTTCTCGACGCACGCTGCGTCCTTCGTGGCAGGAAATCTCTAAACGGGAAAAACGGGCTCAAACAAGGGCAAGCCCAAATTGGCCCAAGTCCCAAGACTTCAGACAGACTCTCTTTGCTGCTACTATCGTGGCTACGTTCACGTTTCAGCCCCAATCCCACCAGCCATCCTCGGGATAATAATCGTGTGAAAAACGGGGCGGTACGCGCATAAGCCTGGCCTCGAGCGGCGAGTCGGACGACGGTGGACTCGCTCCGCCACCGCGCAAAAGGTCCCGTAGTTCTGTCCCGACTACCCCACGGCCAGCGGACGAGTTCCACACCAACGCAGACATGGAGAACTATCGGTAATCATACTACTCACATTCCCAAACATTTATACTAACACACTCACTGCATTCCTATTTCAGTATTTCAGTTTACAAGTCGAGGTTTACTACCAAAGTTTACAAGTTTCTGCAAGATTCTATTTCGACAACACGCCTCCCTCCACCTTCGACCATTTATTCCAATTATCCAACCACAAGGAGTGAGCGGAAAAATCTGCCTCAAATTCAAATTTAAACAAAAAATCAAGCATTTGAGAAAAGAGTTTGACGATGCTGTTCAGTGATTGCGCATCTCTCTGTCTCTCTCTCTCTCTTTGTCTTGCTCTCTCACTCTGTATTTCTTTCTCTCTTGCTCTCTCTACTTCCACCTCGGTTTTCTCAACTGTCTCAACTTTTCTTTATGTTCCAAGATCAGACCTCGGAGCACTCAAACGAAATTTCCCACTGTGTTTCCAGTTTCAGTCAATTGTGGAAGTGTACAGAGAGTTTGTGCTGATAAAACACTTTTTAGTGGTTTCTATAATTAACGTTTTTTTTTTCGTTTTGGAAAGGGACTTCAAACAGGTTTCTGTTTATTTATTTTTTTTTGTGTTGTGTTGTGCTGTTTTTAAAGCGCCTTTGTTGACAGTTTCTTTTTTGAGGGGAGACACCACTGGAATTTCAATCTGTTTTCATTTAAATGGCCTGGGGATGTTGATTTTTTTGTAGCATTATTTTCGATGGAGAATGACAGCCGATAGTTGAGAAATTTTAGGAAAGTTTTTGAAACATGTGGAATTCTTGTATTTTCAAGTATTTGAGATATCGGAAAATCTATAGGAATTTGTTGGAAATTGTGGAGAAAGTGTACGAGGAAATTCCAAGTGAGAAATAACAAAAATTGCAGATCAACTTTAAAGGCTGAGTTTCAATAATTCAAGGAATAACAGCTGGTCCTCTATTTTGGAAAATTTTCCTCTATCTTTAGTCAAAAACTTAAGGTGGAATTTCTAAAAAGTCAATCCTCTGATTTTGTTTAAACTCTGTATACTTATGTATTTTGATGCGCTGATTACGAATATGATAGTGAAAATTGCTGCAAATTTGATTTTCATGGTGAAATCATGGAAAAACCATAAAAATCCTAGTTTTTTGTGGTTTTCTCAGTTAATATGCAAATTTAAAAAAATCTTTCGAACGAAAGTTGTAGATCTCATCGAAATACACATTTTTTATAGCAAGCATTTTTTCTACGAGTGATAGTTTCCGAGAAAATCAGTGATCCATCGATTTTTATAAATTTCTCTTTACCAAGATTTCGTCTTACCATTTCCCTTTACAAAGATTTTCTTTTAAAATGATTTCTCTTTACAATGTGAAGAGTCCAATGACATTTCGTAAAATCCCTTGAATTTTTTTAAAGTTCTTAAAATTACTTCATATCCCTTAATATTTCTAAAATTTCGTAAAATTCTTGGAAATGCCATGAAACAATTGGAAAACAGGCTAAAAGTAAAGATTCTGCAGAATAATTAATTTTCAAAAAAAAATTCTTTTATCAACATTTACCTTTTTTTCTCAAAAAATAATAATTTTTGAGAAAAATATATAGAAATAAATAAAAAAGATATATTTTTAGCCCCTGGACTCCTAATGCCTCCTGCTCCTATTCTATATATCTATCTCTCGTTTTTGATAGAAGATAGTAGAGAAAAGAGGATATGTGGCGCGTGCGCAGATAGGGATGTTTTAACTCGTTTAATTTTCCGCCCCCACTTTGCTCTTGCGGCAAACTTCAAAAACGTAATACAATCCCTATTTATGCGCACTTGCCACACAAATAACTACATATTCTCTAAAACTAATATTTATCAGAGGAAAGTAGAAAAAATGTAAAAATGAAATTTTCTTTTTTTAATTTTGACATTGAAGATGTTATTTGCGCCAAATTTCATGATTGTTTTCGTAATCAGTGAGTCAGAATACGTAATTATAAGTAAACGATGAAATCGGAGGTAAGCGTTATTCGGAATCTTATCCAGGCGTTATATCCAAATTCAAAGTTCAATTTCTTCAATTGATTCAACAAATTTTATAATTAGATTTTTTCGCTCTTTGACACTTTTCTCTTTTGAACTATTTCTCCTTGAACTTGAACCTTTTCAACTATTTCGCCCAAAAGGATTTTGGAGAATATTTTAATTACTTAAAAAAATTTCTTTAGTCAAAAAATCATAATGAACAACGAACATGTTATCTGAAGGTCAATAAACTCTCTATGGGATCTAAATTATCAACAAAGTAACATTTCACAGCAAAAGATGTCATTAAGATATTTAGAACTCTTATTTTTTATTTGATATCAACGAAAAATTTTCAATCCCTTGTTTCTTTCAACAGAGTCATGCAGCAAGCCTCAAATGGTGGAGCTGTTTCTTCCGGTCACCAGCAGAACGGAGCGACATCGGATCCCGGTGGACCTCAAACAAACGGAAATATTTCGACAGAGACGGACAACGATGTGAATGGAATCAATGGCGAAGCGAGTCCATCAATAGGTCCACCCAAAATTATGGATAAAACAAATCAAGACATTGTGCGTCTTATCGGACAGCATTTGAAAACAGTTGGTCTAGAGTACGTACTTTCCATCCACGAGTTTCTCCAAATTGCCAAACTTCAAATTTTACTTGCATTTTCCAATCTCATCATTTCCCCTTCCTTATCGAGTGCATTGTATCGCAACATGACTGGATTGAAAGTCTTCTGGTGGGAGAGAGTTAAAATTAGTCTTGGAATATAGTAACTCGTATCTGCGTTTATATTTGCGGCTCGTCATAGTAAAATATTTTTAGTAAATAAACGAAGAAAATTTTTTTGCGCTCTAGAATGAAGATTCGAGCAAAATTGTTTCTTCTTTCATTAAGCTTTTCTTTAATAATTACCCTTAGGTTCCAAAATCAACTCCAATTACAGAAGTTCAATTTGCCAAACATAGCATAGAGTATTTTTGGGCTTAAATAAAGTGTTATAAGTAATGTTTTTTTTTATTTCAGTCGTACTGCTGATTTACTTATGCAAGAATCAGGATGTCGTCTAGATCATCCGTCAGCCGCAAAATTCAGACAGCACGTCATGGACGGTGACTGGAATAAGGCGGATCATGATCTCAACGAACTCAAGTCCTTCCTCAATGGAGCTAGCCAAAGTCTAGTGGTGTGTATCATTTTTACCAACTAAAAAAAGAATTGGGTATTAATTCAAAAACATTTATTTATACCTCCTAAATTTGTACATTTCATAAGATGTATTTCCCTCTGTTTTATGCAGGAAATGAAATTCTTATTGCTAGAACAAAAGTACCTTGAATATCTCGAAGAAGGCCTCGTGATGGAGGCGTTACAAGTTCTTAGAAACGAACTCACACCCTTAGGACATAATACAGGTCGCGTTCATCAGCTGTCCGCATTCATGATGTGCAGTGGTCGTGATGAACTACAGGTAAGGCAGTTTATATACAATTTATTATTATTATTATTATTATCATTATTATTATTATTATTTTTAATTGTCAACCTTTTTTTATTAATAGACACGAGCAGGATGGGACGGCAAAGGTCCAGCTTCCAGGACTGCATTGATGGACAGACTGCAAAGGTATCTTCCTCCCTCCATTATGCTACCTCCTCGCCGCCTTCATTCTCTTCTTTGTCAAGCGGTTGAAATGCAAAATCAACAGTGTACATACCACGTCACGAGTTGTCAGGTACAAAGAACAAAAATCAAGATTATCTACGCGGAAAGAAATTTTGTGCAACAGCGGCGCTTACAGGCTACGCCAAACTGTAAGATTATGCGCCCTCTGTTTCTAACGACTGTTCTCCCAATCAGTTTACACCAGTTTGGTGTAAACGAACAGTAATTGTACAATATTTCCTTCCGTGTCGACACATAATTACCTTTGAATATGAGCTAGTGGTCATACGTAGTGTTGAATGCTACCTGAGCATAACATCTGCAATAATATTTACCTTTTTTTATTACAGACGGGTTTGGAAAGTGTATCATTGCTTGTAGATCATAGCTGTAGCAAAGAGCAATTTCCTTGTCATACCACACAGATTCTTAATGATCACTGTGATGAAGTGTGGTACTGTAAGTTTTCACCTGACGGTCTCAAACTGGCGACAGGTTCTAAAGACATGACCGTTATTATCTGGGACGTTGACCCGGTAAGTAAATATTAATAAGGGCATTAAAGAGCCATCCATAAATTACGTAACAATTTTTTCCCCTCTTCATATTATACGTTGTAACAATTTTTATATCACCCTCTATTTTTTTCAGGAAACGTTGAAAGTGACGCACAGAAAGACATTAGAGGGACACACATACGGCGTAGCATTGATTGCTTGGAGTCCGGATAGTAGTCACCTCATAGCTTGTGGACCCGAAGACTGTCCAGAGCTTTGGCTTTGGAGTATCGACACCCCAGATTGCGACCTTCGTGTGAAATTAACACAAAGCACAGAAGACTCTCTCACAGCCTGTGCCTGGCATCGCGATTCCAACAAATTTGTTGCAGGAGGAATGCGAAGTCAATTTTATCACTGCGTGAGTTTCATATTTCAGAGAGCATTAAGGTGACTCCATTAACAAACCTAAACCGCTGCAACGCAGGTAAATGCGAGGGGCTGTTTACTCTCGAATCTTTCAATTTTAGCAATAGATAACGAAGCAAATAACATGAAATAAAGGAATGTAACGTACTTGCACTTAAATCGTAATCTAGATTAACAGCACATTGCAAAGAATAAGACAATAGCCAGGCGGCAATTAAAGCGGTTGGGAAATCAGAAATCACATCGATTCTAATGTGGGAGTGTAAAAAGGTTCTCAATCAACTTTCGGAAAATAACAGGGTGGCCCTAATATGGGTCCCTGGTCATACAGGAATCAAGGGCAACGAAAAAGCAGATCAATTGGCTAAAAGAGGAGCAGCAGGTAGGCAGATTGGCCCAGAACCCGTTCTGGGCTTGGCATCCTGCTGTACCAGGTTGGAGATCCAGAAATGGGTGGTGCAACAACAAATCACTGAGAATCACTGGGTACAAGTTAACGGATGTAGGCAGGCAAAAGCCATCCTAGGCGATCGCCGTAGGAAGGATTTGTCCGGTACTATCCTTAACTGGCCCAAGAGAAATGTAAGGATAATGCTACGGATGCTCACAGGATACAACCATTTGAATTACCATAATGAACTGAATTTTAGAATAACGTTGGACAGAATTCACGAGTGAATCTGTCTCTCTCTTTCCTCAGCGTTTGCTTGCTTTGACTTATATTGACGGAGGTTAATGGAGTATCACATCACCTTAATGTCATACCATAAGATATCATGACATACAGTACCCAAAAAAATAGTTATAATAAAATTCTTAATTCTATTTAATTATTCTTTATGCAGGACATGGATGGAAATGTCCTTGACTCTTGGGAAGGAGTCCGCGTAAAAAGTTTGTGGTGCAGGAGCGACGGCAAAACGGTTTTAGCTGCCGATTCGCATCATCGCATTCGAGCCTATAACTTCGACGAATTGTGCGATTACACGATGTAAGTATCGTGAATTTTATATATATCAAGTATTGGTTATAGCTCTGTTTTTCTCAGGACAACCTCATCAGGATTGTTGACATAATTATTTAAAAATTTTCAGATTGCAAGAGGACCACCCTGTAATGTCTTTTAGTGTGAATAAGGCTGATCGGCAAGCCCTGCTTAATGTAGCCAACCAGGGCGTGCATCTTTGGGACTTACAGGATAGATGCTTAATTAGGCGTTTTCGAGGAGTTACACAAGGACATTTCACTATACACAGTTGCTTTGGAGGTGTTAATCAGGACTTTATCGCCTCGGGAAGTGAAGGTTTGTTTCGATAATTTATAATAGATCACAGAAAATTCTAATTGTTTTTGAACAGTTTTCCTCTCCCTTGACTAACTGTGCAAGCAAATGCAAACTATTCTAATATTTACATGATAAATATTATCTTTCAGACAATAAAGTATACGTTTGGCACATAAGAAAAGAATCGCCAATCGCAACATTAACAGGGCACAGCAGGACTGTAAACTGTGTTTCCTGGAATCCAGTGTATCATCAAATGATGGCGTCTGTTTCGGACGACTGTACGGTTCGAATATGGGGTCCTCGATCCACTTCACCAGATAGGGTAGATAATGGTAAGAAATATGATTTTAAAGACTTACCACCGTGATTTAATAATACAATTTCAAATTTGCACTTTTTTCCTCTTAAGTCGGTATTTCTTCCCACTGTGTAGTATTTGCAAAAAACATAAATGACAATGTTGGAATAACTTTTTTCAGCAACCGTGCCAGAGAGCAATTCATCAAACGGAAGTGGATGGCAGGAAATGGGGTCGTAGCAAACTTCTGCCAATCAATCCAACCACAACTCCACGGTGTTCAAAAGACTGTCGTGTTGACTATCGCGCTGACTCTCCTGCCTTCTTCAAGGATCATCTCACAATTTCGTGAGTCACCAGGTTCGAATTGTCGACTACCCTGTGGCAATGTTCGTTTTTCAACGGATACATCATCAGCGGGAACTGTGTAATATGAATATCCGAGTGAATCTTTTCCGTAGACCAATTTGTGAATTAGTTGAAAGAGTACGAAGAAATGTTTAAGACGAAAGAAGGAAGAAGAGGATGAAGAAAACAACCAGGACGAAGGATAATTGCGAAGATTTTCGCATTAGCGATTCTGAAACTATTTGTACTACGTAAGTACACAGTTTCACGAGAACGAAAGCATAATGCAGTAAACAGTTTAAAACATCATAGAATCTAAGCCTTGCTTTTAGAGTCGGCATCAATTCACAAAGTTTTTGGAAAACGACAAATATCGTCATAGATATCGCCAAGTAATTATACCTTTAACTATACAAAAAAGAAAATGAAATTAAAAAAAAAATATTTACCAGTAATCACGAATTACTTGATTTTCGTGCAATTTATCCAACGATGGTATAATCGACTCTAAACGTATCTTTTCGCAATTAAATCTAAAATCAAGAATTAGAATCGATTTTTGGTCTGATCTCAGTTTACCCAAATTTCAGTTCCCAAAATTGAATTTCTCTAGAACCTTTGGCAACTTTTTACAAGCAATTTTGTAATTTTTTATTTATCTCGGTATCAACTTCTGCAAGATAATTATAAAATAATGTTGTATAAAGGCAGCTATCGTTTAGGATAATTTAATTTCGGGCTTATTTAAATTTAGCTGAACTCAGATTTGACCGATTCTCCACTAGGGATCGCCAATCGCTTAATTTATTTGCTCACAAACTGGACAAGAAAACAAGTTAACATTTGCAGAGGCAGTTTTCGTCTGCGTTTTCCTGGTTGTAAAATTCAGCTTTCGTGATAGTCACCAAAAGGGTAGCGCATCGAGAGATATTAAGTTAACGGGTCACACTTAATGATTCTTAGATCGAGGAAAGGTAACACGAAGACTCTAAAAATAGATTTTATTTATATTTAAATAATCGAGTGATTTTTAGCGTAGAGAACTTAACATTGGACAAGCTGTAAAAATGTTAGCTTTGTCTTATTAACTGCCAACTTTTCCCTTTTTTAATTTTTAACCCTAATTAAAATTACCTGTTAAGTTCGTTTTACATCTTCAACTTTATATAATTGCATCAAAATTCGAATAATTTTGAGAAAGTCGAATATGAAGCCGTAAAAATAAAATTCTTAAAAATTGAAATCTTAAGAATTTGAATCTTAAGTAATAATTTAAATATTATTTTAAATGATAAATTTGAGAAGCGTAATTATTGCAAGCATCGGAAGTTCAAGATTCTTTAAATGAAAAAGCTTCATTTCTCTTTCCTAGATTTTGATCAATTTTTTAGAATTTATTCGAAGCTATTTGTAGAGTTAAAAAGCCTTTCTCTACAGAACGGCAGTTAATGGGACGAAAAATATTCTCGGAATAAATATTAGGTAAAAGGCTTGTAATGCGCTAAGAGCAATGAAATATATATGTACAGAAGACTTTTCAATAAACGATATTAAAAATACTTACAGTTGTATGTAAAAGTGTAGATGTTTCTGATTTAGAAGAAAAACGTATCGTTTGACCATAAAGTACCATCGATCGTTCATAATTCGCACATACCTCGGTGCCTTAGCACTTTTAAGCTCCAAACCAAAAATGAAAAAGAAAAAGAAACATGTATTGAGGGTTTAATTTAAAATTTTACGTTATGTAATATCGAAATTGTTGTTTTGAAAGAAGATCTTCATTGCAATTTGAAGCGGATCCCTGAAAAGAATTAAAATGTCTACAAGTTTTACAAAAACTAATAAATTACTTAGGTATGTAAAAGTTAATACAAATTAAAAACAAGTAAATATAATAATTGCACTCAGGGTGGTGAATTATTTCTCTGAAGGATTGAAATTGATCATTTTTTTTATTTTCGAGATTGTCTAAACAAGTGAAAATATTCTAAAATATTAATGTATGCGTATTAATTTATGCAAAAATAATTGTACATAAAATTAGTCATACTGAAATGATTTATAATCAAATCCGGCTGCCGTCACCATTTTATTATTTTATTATTTAAAGAGTCTTTTATTTAATTTCCTTTTAAAAACGTTGATTAATTTTCCTAATTTTTGTCAGTTTTATAAGGAAATAAAATAAATATCATTTAAGGAAATAAAAGAATTGGAAATAATTTTTTTTTAAAAAAGTGAGGGCAGTGGGATTCGAACCTCCAATTCTGTAAGCCTTAAACGTTAAGGGTTGACTTTTTTAAGTTTAATTCAGAGAAATTTTTCTTCGCTAAGCACATTTTTAATGCACTCATAACATTATAAAAAAAAGACTTTTTAAATATCTACGTCTCTGCCAGAAATACTTTTAAATTACGTTCGTGATTAGTTGAAAGCGGGAAGCTGCGAAGAATAATCTTTGGGTAAATTAGGACCAATATAATATGATTCATGAAGTTTTGAAAACATAACGTAGATGTATTTATCAGCAGAAATCGTGCAATGTATAATTAACGATGAATGTTGTAATTACTCGATAGTGCACTATCTAAAAAATCAACACCAAAAAAGGACTCATGAGATAACCTACGTAATTATTAATAAATTTCTTTTGTCGCGTTTCTTAATAAAATTATTTAAAGTAAAAACAAACAAAAAAAAGGGTTTATACTTAAGACTTTTTTATAGATATTTTTTGGGATTTTTTTATAGTTGCAGTCATTGCATTTGGGCTTTGTTCTCTTTAATTTTGATAAATATTGTCTGTTTTCGAGGTACTTATAAAATTGAATAAGCATTGTATTTTTTTTTAATTATTTAATTGGTAAATAAGCGGATACTGATTTTAAAGGGATTACAAACTTTTTATTTTAAAAAGCATATCAAAAGTTCCTTAAAATTTCGTGAATTTTCTTAAAATGCAAAGGCTGAAAATATTATTGAATTAAAAATGAAATCAAGTAATAAAAAATATTTCCTAAAAAACGACTTTAATTTTTTCTAAAAACAAAAATTGTCTATGAAAATAGATATGTGATGAGGTATCTCAGTACTGGGTCCATTGCACAAATGAAAAAATAATCGCATTCATAAGGTACTGTATCGTCTGTGGTAATTATTAGACTTGTACGTGTGTTATTCTTCGATACTGTAAAAGTTTTATAAATCGTGAGACGCGCAACGTCGAAAATCAAACGCTAGTTATATAAAAATCGCCATAGAAGCAAAAAAATAATTAAATAGAAAAAAGTCTCTTTTTTTATCGTCTGTACATAAACTCTACTTTTCTGAAAGCGCGATTTTCTCGTATTTCGCAAATTATTGCTCATTCGCCTATGTATCAAAATATTGAAAAGAAGAGTCAGAAAACAGAAATTGAAATGCGACAAAAGACTGTAACTACTCGTTGATTTTGTGATTCTGGAATACTTTGCAATAGTATTATTATTACTCTTGTAGCGGAATCCATACGTATAGTTATATATAATTCAGATCGATAATAAATATATTTTTTCTGGAATTCCTTTATAAAGTGAAACAATAATTATATTGTAAATAAGAGGGTAAGAAAAATTCATATTCTATGCTGTATTGTGCTTACCTAATGCGACTTTAGAGAGTCAGAATATGCTTTGTACATTAGCAATGCAATCGAACCGTAATGTTACTGAAGTTATAAAAATCTAGAATATAAAAATAGTTAATGTTTAAATGTATCGTATCTTAGTACATTATTTTTAGCGCTTTGGATAACAGTGAAGTAATCGAACATTCATGTTTCCTTTTTCACACCGTTAACTGATAAGTAGCGAATAGCTTGTTTTTCAATAAAAAAATTCAATAAATAAATAAAACGGAATTTTAGTTCCGTATTAAGGGCGTCGGATTCAAGCTCTACCCTCAAAATTCCATTTCTTCATTTTACTTAAAATTGAATATTTTCATTTTACTTAAAAAAATATTTGAATTATATATTTTTTCGCTCTGTACAATTCTAGTTAAAAACTGATTAATTCTACAGAGGGAAAAAATTTCAAATTTATTATTTGTTCAGTAAAATGAAGAAATCAAATTTTTATATTAGAACTTGGCTTCAAACCCTTAGGCACATTTAAAAAAAAAGTTCCCGCAATATTTGCAAAATGAGTATCGACTGAGCGAAAAACTAACTAATTATAATATTTGTCTAGTAAAATGAAGAAATCGAATTTTTAGTCGTTAATTTGTATTGAGATCAAATTTTGTATCTACTGTTGGATCTAAAACTCTATAAAATTGACGTTTTTCAGAAAAAAAGTGGAACAATTTGATCGCCTTGTTATTGCAGGAATAAGTCTCTTCAATATTACGTACAAAACCGGTTAAGAAAATAAAAAGAGAGCAACGAACTGAAGAAGACTTCCTGGTCCATTTGCTGATCTTACAGCTGTGCTGACTTAAAACCAGGCAAGTACGATTTCACGTGGATTTGATTCAATGGCTTCAAAAGTAAAAAAGGTATGTAAAAATATCAATATTATAATTGATTTTAATTCTTATAATATTCTAAATATTATAACAATTTTTCCAACTGGTATAAATCCTCTTTAAATTTTTTTGAAATTGTTTAAAATCTTGCAACATATTTTCGAGTCTTTCAAAAGTATTTTTAAATATTTAATAATTACTTCGAAAAAAATTGAAACCTCTTAATTGTAATTCTTTATAATCTTTTGTTCCACTTATTTAAAACGGAACTTAAAATCTGTAGTCTTTAAAATCATTGAAATCTAGAGAAATCTAAAATCTTTTGATTCTGATTAAAATTGTTTTAAATATATTTTTAACTTCCGCTAAATTTTTATAAAAACTAGAAATCTTTTGGAACCTTATAGACATTTTTTTTATTTCTTGCAATATTTGGAAATTCCTATTAGTAATGTTTCAAAATCTTTTTAAGGGTGTTGGATCCAAGTTCTAATCTAAAAATTTGATTTCTTCATTTTACTGAACAAATATTAAATTTGGAATTTATTCCCTCTGTAGAATTAATTAATTTTTAACTGTATTTATGCGTACAGAGTGAGAAAACATCTGATTCTATTGTTTTCGACGTATATTACGTCAAAAATGTATCATACGTAGAAAACCTCGAGTGACGCGTCACTGTCCAACCCTGGCCAACATGGGACTATTGGGCACGGTTGGGTAAGTAAAATACCTAAGGTAAATTATATAGTTTTTTAAAAATATTTTACATCGAAAATACCAAATTCATATGGAGTCGGGGGTTTTTAAGTAAAATACGTAATTTACATAAGTAGACAACCATGTATCACATGTAAAAAAAACTTCGAGTGACGCATTACTGAACAACCCTGCTATTGGGACTGCACCATTAGTCTATCAACCCTGGTCAGGATTGAGCAGTTACGCGTAACTTGAGGATTTTTACGTATATTACTATAGTTTTTTACATTTGTAAATTACGTATTTTACGTAGAAAACCTCCCACTCCATATGAAATTGATATTTTTTATGTAAAGTACTTAGTAAATTACTGTAAAAAACCATGTAATTTACCTTACGTATTTTACTTACCCAACCGTGCAAGGATCCACACTCGACGTTCCCGATAACAATGAAATCCAAGCCGGAGGCATTCCCATGGCCGGATTAAAGGGGCCCCCAAATTTTTCCTCAACTTTAAAAAAATTTGTATAAAAATTAAAAAACTTATTATTTTAATTCTCTTTGAAGGTAACTTGCTACTATGTACTTATAATATTACATTTTCATCGGGGTCTTTCATTCAGCCCTGGGCCTCGAGTTGCTTTAACTCGGCTCTGGGTGTTCCCAATAACAACCAAATCATTAGAGTGAAAGAGAGAGAAAATCTGCCTGTCTCTCTCACTCGTATGATTTTCTGCTTTCTGCTTTGCGTTTTCTGCTAACATAGGACGGCACCCTTGAGAATGGAATGCGGTTGTTAATGGGAACGTCGAGTGTAATGGAACCAGGGTTGGGTCGTTCAGTTTAAAATGCAAAAGACAGAGAAGAAGGTATCGTCGGGTATCGTTGAACTTTAGTGATTAGTCATATGTATGTTTGCGTCACACTACATATGTACTGAGTCCACGGCTGAGTCATATACTGTTATACATTACGCATGGTTACACATGCACACATACACACACACATACACACACAAAACCTACACATTATTATCCACAGTGTGTGCTGTGGTGTGGGAACAAGAACGTGATTTCGTCGTTGCGGTTTCTCGCTGTATTGATGATTTCCATTTAAGGAAATCGTTATACCCGCTTCTAGTATGTTAACCAAGAAACCAAATCGACGTTTTACTACCCTTGCAAAAGTCTTTTTTGTCTTCGAATTTGCGGGGTTTACTGGCGCGTATATAATTTGGCATCGCATGAACGTATCACAGGGTGAGTAACAATCGCCGAATGAATTACACTTTTCTCACAATTCAGCTTATAGGTTAATACCTCCCGTTCCTAGACATAAATCATTTCTGCCAACTAAAACCCACTTTCCGATTTCATATTTGGTAGTTTCGTACACGATAAAAATGGGGACAAACCAACAAATTCCATTCGTGTTTTAGCAAAAGTTAACGGTATGGAGGGCAGGCCTAGATAATCACCGACTGTAATTCTGTAATTAGAAAATGAGAATCAATTAGAAAATCGGAACACTGAATTGATGAGCAATAATCAGAGTGATAAAAATTGATTTATTTTTTTTCCTATTTCGGTCGCAATTTTCGTCCATATAAAGGATTTTAACACTCAATTTGTGAACGTCGGATTCGGAAATTTGATTTTCCGTTTCGAGGTTAAAAAGAGCAGAGTCTCGCAGAGGAATTTGGATTTAAAGAGACGCTGAAAACGGATATTTTTAGTCCTTCCTGTCTTCAGTGGTCAGGTCAGGCTTTAGATTAATTTTGGAAGTGGTGACGATGACTTTTTAAGGCTTTTGGATCAATGTCCTCAACAATTATTTTTTAGATTTTTTTAAGGGCGTTGGAGCCAAGTTCTAATCTGAAAACTCGATTTCTTCATTTTACTCAACAAGTATTAGATTTGGAATTTTTTCCCTTTTTATAGTTAATCAATTTTTAACTAGAATTATGCGTACAGAGCGAAAAAATGTATAATTCAAATATTTTTTTAAGTAACATGAAAATATTCAATTTTGATGTTAAAATTTTGAATTCTTCATTTTAGGCAAAAAGTATCGAAATTAAATATTTTTTCGCTCTGTATGCAGATTTATATTTGAAAAAAGATTAGCGCTACAGAGCGGAAAACTATTTATCTGTATTTTTCGTTGAGTAAAATGGAGAATGGAATTTTGTAACACTTGGGTCCAACGCCCTTAAATTCAGTAAAAGGAGACTGATTCTTAGAAAAAATTTTAATATAGTATCTATTGTTTCATTATTGATTCAGAAAATTCGCACAACAATTCATCCAGCAATTCAACATAAATTTTAATTTAATTTTAACATATACTGAGATGAACACACTCAATATGCAAAATTTCAAAAAAATGTTTCAAACAATAGTTGTAGATCTCATCGAAATACACATCTTTAGTTTCAAGATTTTTTTTCTACGACTGATAGTTTCCGTGAAAATCAGTGATACATCAATTTTTATAAATTTCCCTTTACAATTGTTTATAATCACCACGGTGGTTATAAACAATAGTTGTGGCAAAATATTTAAATTTGAGGTTTTTTCAAATTACAATTTCCTTCAATTACTAGGTCGATTTCAGATATTTCTTAAAATAATAAATCTTTAATACTCTAATAAAATATAACAATTATATTTTTATATACAAATTAGATTAACAAATTTAAAATTAAATTATTCATTAAATAATCCACTCTATGTAATTCGCTAAAATTAACATTCTCCATAAAATAATAAATGTATTCAAAACATTTCTATTTTAAGAATCATTTCATTTTTCTCTCGTTTTGGAATGTCGTCTGATTCTAAATATAGAATACCTCAACGAAGGTAATGGTGTATATTTCCTTTTACGAAAGGATTACGTTTCATATGTCTATTGCATATAGAAATGAAGTAACAAATTAAAATATTATTTATTATCACACAAATATTTGGTATATCCACTACATAATATAATAATCTATAATTATTTTTATTTTTCAGATTTCAGGTTTTATATGAACAATAAATATCCTAAGGTTCTTAACTGGTATTACTCTCTTGGTGAAACACTCGACCCGAGCCTGCAAATTAGAAACATTGATAAAGTAGCCTGGCAAACTGCAAAACCGATCGATGCTTAGGACTTGATGGCGTTCGTCAAGTCCTTTATTCTCTTGATATCTGGTGGAAGTTTGGGATATCTACTTTTAAAACTTATTAATATCAGTCACTTTGATGTAGCTAAGGTGAGCAACTAATTCATTACATTAGGTAGTGTTTTTTATTCTTAACTTTTGTAATTTAAAGTTTTTCGCTCTGGAAGACTATCAGTAGTTGATGACAATTGTATCTGCAGTTTTTCCCTGGAGGACAAGCATATCTAGAATTGAAAGCAAAGCGCAAAGGAGAAAATATTATTGAAGTCAACAGTCCTATGCACGAAGATAGTCAATTGACAGAAGAAGAAGAATCTAAAGGTGACAAGGCCAAATAACATTCAATAAAGAGTATGGACCCTCATGCAGTGATGGAGGGAAGCTTACCCGATCGTATTAACAAGAGAGATCGGGAGCGTAAGAATGTGATTGAAAAGAGACGTGAGGAGAGGCAACAACTGGCTGTAGAATCAGAACAATCCAGCTACTTTAAGGACACCTTTTATTCATCATGTGCGAAAATCAAAGAGATGCTAGATAATGTATCTAGTGCCCCTGTCTCCACTCTGCCAAGTATTTTTGACAAGGCGAACAAGGAAATTCTAATGTTGAAGAATTACCTGCATCAATCCAAGATGTTTCTCAAGGTTTATGACATCAGAAAGGCTCAGGAAAATCTGCAAATGCTCGAAAGCGATGCGCTGGAATTAGAGACGAAGCTTTTACCTAAGAAGAAATTTGGATTTAAGAACCGGAGGGTTGTAAAGAAGCCTTCCGATAATCCGAATGACGTTACTGATGGATTGAAGGTGATTAGAAATTCTTTAAATTTCTCACTGAGGGAAATTTGTCTGAAAGTCAGGGAAATGAAAAAATTGAATCTTGTGGCCACCCTGAATTTGAAATGAGAATTCTTCAATATCTAATTCAAAACTTATTTTTTCAGGATCTGAAGATATCCGAGAGTATAGTAAACGGTTCGGGGAATCAGAACAAGAAGCTTTCCAGTAAATACGGAGACAGTGCTTGTATGTTGTTGGGGAAAGTAGACGAGCGTATAGTTCTTGATGCCGAGAATGTCAACAAGAACGACGTCCTTCTCTCCGATTTGACGCGCTGCACAGTGCGAATATTCGGTGCCCCTAGTACTCTCCACATGGTCAACCTAAGACAATGTACAATCCTAGTCGGACCCGTTTCCTCATCTGTTTTCGCTCACGATTGCAGCGAATGCACTTTCGCCTTCGCTTGTCAACAACTGAGACTCCACTCGTCGACTCATTGCACGATATATTTGCACGTAACGAGCAGAGCTATTATAGAAGACTGTTCAGACATACGCGTAGCTCCCTATAACTGGTCTTATGAAGATCAGTTAAGTCACTTCAATCTTGCGGGGCTCGATCCCAAGATTAACAACTGGAATTGCGTCGATGACTTTAACTGGCTCTCGAGCGAGAAAAGTTCGCCTAATTGGTCTGTCCTCGATCTCGAATCTCGGATAAAAGGCTGGGACTGACGAAAATAAAAGGCTGTAAAGATCGATGATCAAATTGCTTGTTTGACTAGAGCTGTGAATGTGAAAAATTGGAATGCATCATTTTTTCTACTTGAGGTCATTGTATTTGAAGCTTTTTGTCAGGTAGTAAATTATATCTAGGTATTTTCTAATATAATGCATCACTCAAACGCATAACACTAGCTTTATATTATTGGACTGAAACGCCTCCTTTCATTCCAAGAACTTGTCAGAAAATGTTACTTTGTGGTATTTGAAGATTTTCGTTTTAAGGGAAGGTATTAGAGAAATTTATGTAAGCCGCAATAATAATTTTCTAAGTTTGCGTAAGTTGTTGCTAATTTTGTACTTTCTTATAGACTAAAATCGAAATTTTCTCTATCAGAGGTCAACAAATTTTAATGCACATTTTGCAGTATTACTACGAAGTTCTTTGAATCCTATTTCATTAATACACTTTTTGGAATTACATCTTTTTGTGGATAACAAGAAAGGTGTGGTTCCCAATTTTTCTTACAATTAGTAAACAAAAAAAGGTTTCGGTAAATGATCAAAGTTACGATAATCTAAATTTAAAAATAATAAATCTAGTCTTTTAAGAAAATATTTCAGCACATTAAAACAAACATTCCGTCTTATTATTATAAGCAGCATATTTTCTACTCCGCGAAACTGCTTTGAGAGAAATGTATGAATCATGGATGTTTCAAGTTCACGAAATTTTTCACATTTTCACCTCTACAGATGTGTATTTAAGATGCAAATATTGGCGAAGCAGGTCTCAAAAATTGTTTGTATATATATTTTCGTTCATAAGTCGATTGAAGACTCGAACATTTGTCGTACTTTCATACAGTTTAACTGAATGTAACTACAAGATTGAAAGAGAAGTAAGGATCATTGCTTAATTGCTTGATATGGTAGTGTTGAAAAAAAAAATGAATCTGATCAACTTTTATAGACTTTGGGAAGCTACTTTGCTAATGCTTTGTTTGGTTGATAGTTAGTACTCATTTACGAATTTGCGTCGATCTGCCTTTTGTATTGAATTTTTAGCAGGAGAGTGAGAAATAAATCGTTGGCTGTTTTCGTTAATAATTTTTCTTTTTAAAGAAACAGATAATTTATAATTGTAACAAATTATTCTGTGAATAAGCGCTCGGCACGATTTTCCGATGAAAATAAAGTGTAATATATTAATAAGTACTGTTATTTTTCGTTACTGCCTTACATTTTTGTATAATTCAAATTAAAAATTTCCCGCGCCACCTGTATTGGCCAGTAACTTAATATACCTACGTAAATTACGTCAAAAACCTCATGTATTACCTAACGTGTATTATGTTCACAACCCTGGTATTAACCGAAATGATATCTGGGGAATTAACACTAGCGGGAGAAACCTTGCTTGTATTCACCATGATTTAAGTTCAAAATTCCTAGTTTTTTTATTATCATTTCTCATTCCAATTATGATGTAGTTATTGCAGGAAGTGCAACAGTTTATATTAATTAAATAATTAAATTGCTTATTTGGTCGTGAAGTAGTGGTAGAATTTATAAATTTTAGTTAACGCAAATATTGTAGAAATCATGATAGCTATAGGGTTTGAGGGAAGTGCTAATAAGTTGGGTATCGGAATTATACGAGACAAAGAAATTCTGTCCAACGTGAGGCACACATACATTACGCCGCCCGGCGAAGGTAATTTTAATCTTTTTCCAAGCCTCATATTGTATCGAAGCCATTGAATTCTTAAAGAAAATACAACTTTTTTTTCGTTTAAACATTTTTTATACTCTCCCACATCAGATCTGTCCAGCATTTCCTAAATTAGTACAGAATAATTTTTTCGGAATGGAACATGCCCAAAATGGTGGCTAAGGAGTTGTTCAAGTATTACGTAAGCACTTTTAAAATCATTCGAGAATCCGGATAAAAAAAGTGTTAGAATTTTAATTTTTGAAGGTCATATATATATATATATATATATATATATATA
>UCOH01000063.1:0-52613 GCA_900474275.1 Synergus japonicus
CTACTGGACCCACTGTCTGGTCGTTTAATGACATCTACTACTGGTAAAATTAAAAAATTGTTTTATAGTAAATGCATTATTTTATTAGTGAATCCACTGGCTGACTATACACCGACCTATACTACTGACAATGTGTTAAAAACCTAATTTCATTTTAAAAGATTGGATTTCTGAAATATACTTGCAAGTGCTGTTTAATTCCACTAATTTCATTCAGAATTAATGGCTGACTAAGCACGGACTTATACTACTGGACCCACTGTCTGGTCGTTTAATGACATCTACTACTGGTAAAATTAAAAAATTGTTTTATAGTAAATGCATTATTTTATTAGTGAATCCACTGGCTGACTATACACCGACCTATACTACTGACAATGTGTTAAAAACCTAATTTCATTTTAAAAGATTGGATTTCTGAAATATACTTGCAAGTGCTGTTTAATTCCACTAATTTCATTCAGAATTAATGGCTGACTAAGCACGGACTTATACTACTGGACCCACTGTCTGGTCGTTTAATGACATCTACTACTGGTAAAATTAAAAAATTGTTTTATAGTAAATGCATTATTTTATTAGTGAATCCACTGGCTGACTATACACCGACCTATACTACTGACAATGTGTTAAAAACCTAATTTCATTTTAAAAGATTGGATTTCTGAAATATACTTGCAAGTGCTGTTTAATTCCACTAATTTCATTCAGAATTAATGGCTGACTAAGCACGGACTTATACTACTGGACCCACTGTCTGGTCGTTTAATGACATCTACTACTGGTAAAATTAAAAAATTGTTTTATAGTAAATGCATTATTTTATTAGTGAATCCACTGGCTGACTATACACCGACCTATACTACTGACAATGTGTTAAAAACCTAATTTCATTTTAAAAGATTGGATTTCTGAAATATACTTGCAAGTGCTGTTTAATTCCACTAATTTCATTCAGAATTAATGGCTGACTAAGCACGGACTTATACTACTGGACCCACTGTCTGGTCGTTTAATGACATCTACTACTGGTAAAATTAAAAAATTGTTTTATAGTAAATGCATTATTTTATTAGTGAATCCACTGGCTGACTATACACCGACCTATACTACTGACAATGTGTTAAAAACCTAATTTCATTTTAAAAGATTGGATTTCTGAAATATACTTGCAAGTGCTGTTTAATTCCACTAATTTCATTCAGAATTAATGGCTGACTAAGCACGGACTTATACTACTGGACCCACTGTCTGGTCGTTTAATGACATCTACTACTGGTAAAATTAAAAAATTGTTTTATAGTAAATGCATTATTTTATTAGTGAATCCACTGGCTGACTATACACCGACCTATACTACTGACAATGTGTTAAAAACCTAATTTCATTTTAAAAGATTGGATTTCTGAAATATACTTGCAAGTGCTGTTTAATTCCACTAATTTCATTCAGAATTAATGGCTGACTAAGCACGGACTTATACTACTGGACCCACTGTCTGGTCGTTTAATGACATCTACTACTGGTAAAATTAAAAAATTGTTTTATAGTAAATGCATTATTTTATTAGTGAATCCACTGGCTGACTATACACCGACCTATACTACTGACAATGTGTTAAAAACCTAATTTCATTTTAAAAGATTGGATTTCTGAAATATACTTGCAAGTGCTGTTTAATTCCACTAATTTCATTCAGAATTAATGGCTGACTAAGCACGGACTTATACTACTGGACCCACTGTCTGGTCGTTTAATGACATGTACTACTGGTTATAAATATAAAATATACTTGTATGTACTGTTTACTTATGCTGTTTAGTTTATAAAAGTGAATATTAAAGGAAATATGAATTTCAGTAAATTTGCCGTAACTGCTGTGATTACTTTTATTAAAGCTTGCTATCAAAGATTTTGTCGACAAAAATGATTCTTAAATAAATAAGATTGATTAAACAATAAATGTTGAAAATTGTAGAAAACGGCCAGAGCAAATGAGTCAGCTTGTCGTGAATCGTTCTACTTTGGTTTTAATTAAAGCCCATATAAGCACACATATCAATACCTTTTTCGTTTTATATTGTGGTTGCGCATGTTTTAGCTCGAGTTGGCACTAAAGCTGATTAATTAGTAGTGATTGATCGTTTGCGTCGTGAACAGTTTTGCTTTTATAATTGGGAAAAAGTTGATGAATATTGATGCCTGAAAGAGTACACTACTTTCTATGGGTAGCACATATGCTCAATTAATGTTATTAAACTTTCCATTTGAAGAGATTCTTCATTAAGAAGTTGATTTTATGTTTTCATCATTTAGCTTTTACTGCTGAAGGTAATTTCATTTCCTTTTATGCTCTGTTTCGTATTTATATTTTTGTAATTGTTTTTCAATTTTCTTGTATTAAGTTTGATTTGAAGTTACGACAGTTTAATCAGCAGATTTTTGGATCGAAAAAGCAAGACGCATTAGATTAAGTGATGTTTGACCTAAGTCACTTCAGTCAAGGTTACAGAGTCTAGACTCTGGAACTGAAGGGGAATTTTTGCTGTTCTTGAAAAAAATGCTGACAGTGATAAAGTATTATTCTAACTCTTAAATCCATTATCATTTATATTTACCATCAAAACAGTCAGAATTTGTTTGATTTTAATCACATATATAAATGACGTAAAATAAAAAGGGTTTTGAAAATGTTCAATAAAAATAGTCCAAATGTATTTATCCTCAAAGAGGATATATCCTATATATATAAATATATATGGAATGTATTGGATATCGTTTCTTTTGTGCGAACACTTTGACGTATTTAAGCCGGGTCTTACAGGGGATATGAAAATATATGAATGGGAAGAGATCGAAAAGTAAAATATATTCAATTTATTTCACTTGGTCATAAATCAGCCATAAACAACCTTTGATGTTTACATTATAATAAAAACTACATATAAAACGTACAAAAGAGGGTCGCATTTTTAGAGAGGGTATAAAGAAATGTCGATAATTCAAGTTAAAGCCTATCAAACGTGATTTGAGTGAAGTTTGAAAAAAGTAGGAAAAATTAAAAACTGGGCCGCGGAAACTGGAATCTCAACGCTGACAAATTGATTTATGCAGTCAGAATATAATCAGGTTGCGTTTAAATTTTCTGAAAGTGAATTCACTGGGGAATTTTGAGTATCTAAATTTGAATCACGTTTTGCTAACGTTGTTTATATATATATATATGTAATATATAAACATATATGTATATAAAAGTCATTTATGAGGACCATAATTTACGAGGACGATAATTTATGAGCATGAATTATTGGAATGGTTTTGGTGAACTTAATCCTACATTTGATATGTTAATAAGTCCAATGAGGCAGATTATAGTTGGTATATTAGCTCCATATACATGATTTATAATCAAAATTCAAATATAATTGTTTGATTTTAGATTCAGCAAAATCTAAAATTCATAAGTTTCATGATATGATAATAACAATTTAATTTTAAGTAGCGGAAACATTTTCCTGAAATTTTCCCTGCAGGTTAGATGCCAATTAAGTTTAAAGTTTAATCAGAAGGCTAATTAGCGATGCCCTAAAAGCGACGTATATATCTACTGGTTAGTGGTTAATCTCTGCTTTATCTTTAGCGCAATACCCGCAGGTCTCGAAAATTTTGATCTTCAAGGAAACGGAAGGAGTCAAAACTATGATGTAACCGTAGCAAACTTTGTCTTTCAACTCGATTTTGTATGTCTTGTTAAAGTCCCTTGGGATATTTAGATAATCAAGAGGTAGACACAATTACCATTCTGTTTATATCTCTAAAACAGGTTAGTTATTTTTAATAATATTAAGTCTCTCGGTTCAAGAATTAGGATCTAATGTTAACTTCCATACAGACCGTGTTTGAAATCGGAAACCGCAAACAAGAGATTTACCCTTCCAGCTTTGGTTACCCTAAATCTACAATTTACAACTTGCTTTACGTGTTTATACACGTCAAGGAATTACCTATGTGCAACTATTTCATAAATATAAATATTAACTGGCGAAATATTAATGAATTAGTTTTTTAATTCTTTTATTATAAAGATGAGAGAGGTAGAATAATTCTGATTCTCTTTTCGGACAAAAAAGACTGTCGCATCACGTCCGATGTCAGCTGGAGCATGTGAGCTCGACAAAAGAAGTTCTTGTTTCCTCCATCTGCTCTTTTTTGCAACTTTTTCGAAAGAAAGTGGAGATACTTTTGGCCAAACACTTGCTATTACTGTTCCACTCGGAAATAGTACACAAACTACACCTAGCCTCCTTACTTATGTTCCAGCAAGTTTGTATTTTAAGACATCTTGGGTCAAAGGAGATTTATCGAGGTATACTTTTTAGAACAATGGTACTTTAAAAATACCCGGAAAACTCGTGTTCCTTTATTTATGATTTCAATTCTCAATTCTAAATATCTATCCAATGAAATTTTCACGTCGTTTTTCTCTAATCAGTTAATTTTTTGCATTTGAATCTTTTCCTCTAAGCAGATAGATTCAATTTTGAAAATTGGTTTTAATAGATATTTGTTCTCATTTCAAGCGATTTAATCAACGTTTTGAACATTTGGTTGAGTTAGACGAAGGCGACGATATTGATGTTTGCCAACGTGAATGAAATGGGGGTGAGGCAGATTAACACGATCCTATATGTGTAATTATTCTAGAACGATAACTTGGTAATTATAGTTTTCTCTGGAAATTCGCCGTGTCTGCTTTTCATTATCTCTTGTTCAGAATCAATTATTACTATAGGTACATAATTATAGAACATCCGATATTCGAGCATTTAAAGTTTTATTAAATTCGGACTACTTCGTTAAAATAATTCGTTAAATTAATCATTCACAATCGATTACTCTTGTAAATTTACCCTTTAAATATTTAATTAAAAATAAACCCAAATTCTAAGTTCTTAGATTCTCATTGTTTTAGAGATGTCTGACTAAAGCACGACTTGTACTACTTATTCCGGTTCACCTTCTCCTAAAGAATTTTAACAAGTTTTATTCTTGGTTTTATAAAACACAGTATAAAGGAAGGAAAAATTAGAATTAGCCGAATGTTTCAGATTTTCCAGAGTTTACTCAGAATTGATTTTTGCTTCGGATTACACATCCGAAATTCTCATCACGTGCTATTCGTTTCCTCTTCAGACTTTATTCGATCTCGTATGTTACCCCAGGCAAGCAAAGTCGTAAAATAGACTTATTTGTTCTACTAATAATACCTAAGATAGGAGAAGAGAAATTCGAAATCTATTTTCGCAAGTTGTATTTAAGTTAGCAAACAATGAAAAGAATCACTATTATAATAGTAATAAAACTTAACGAATAAAAATAAATAATATAATAACAGTATAAATGGTAGGGATTACTTACCAGAAACATTCTATCTACTTTTTCACGAATCCCGTCATGATTTAGATTTGGATCAGCGAATTTTCCCATCAGCTCGTAGACTGCAGTAACAATATCCGTCATTTCTTCCCTCGTGATACATCCATCGCCATTGATGTCATATAGCGAAAATGTCCACCTCAGTTTTTCGTCCATCGATCCTCGAGATAGTATGCTAAGACCCGTAACGAAATCCTGCAACACAGAAAAACAAAAACACAATTTATATTCATATTTTCAAAAGGGAGGCGAATTTTCTTTTATAGAATTTATTTTAACAGGAAGGCGGAAATTCGTGCAGATGTTCATTCCATCATCTTATCACTCCAGAGAGTTATATGTTTGATTACGGGACTAATTAAGGATGCAAGGCAGCGCGGAGTTTAATGTCAAACTTAGTCCACGAATGTCAACTTAGGAATTACCCTCGTGATTGCTCGTAAAATTGCAGAGGCTCTAAACGATCTAAGAGCTTGTAGTTACGTGACGCATCTGTCGTTTCCTGTTTGCACTTGAGTTTAGCTCCAACAAATATTTACAATTTCAGCAAGTTGATTAGACATTATTTGATATATTTTTCTGTTTAAAGTTTTTAGCTTTTTTCCTACTCTTTATTTTCCAAATTTCATTATTCATCTATCCATCCTATTTTTCATGCCCTTGGTCTCAAACAATAAAAGTTTTTTCTTAACTTATTATATAGAGACACATTTCTCAAAGTCTGCTCTGGAGGCACAAGACAGTCTTAGAAAGTCATAAAACTTTGCATATCTCGTAAAACGTACGAAATTTTTTCTGCGAATTGCCAGGAAGATCTGCATTTGACAAAAGCCTTAGATTTACTAGTTTCTGTGTGAAAAAGGGGATTTAAGCTATAAACCGAAAATATATATAAAGCATTTAAAGATATTTTTTTATAATGTCGTTGATTTATAACGGGGTTAATTATAAAAGTAGTGGTGAATCAGGTAACATAATAATTGGCAATAATACTTTTAGCCATCAAACCAGAGTTAAACTACTCAGTTCATAAATGTAAACTCAATTCATTGCCGGTAAAACCGGTAGATATGTTATTCCTGAATGTGTACTCATGATCAAGTAAAGTACTTGAAGTTATATAAGCTTAGAAACACACAGGAAACATATTCAGGCATATAATATGTTCAGGCATATAATATGTCAAGAGCTACAACCAAGGGAATCCTTGGAGATAGGCTTCTCAATTCACCCTCGAGGATCATTATGGAAATTCCTTCAGTTTCAGGACAGTTCGTGTCTCTCTATTTGGATTGGATATAGAAATTTCGGGTCACGCACTGGGATTCTGCTGACGAACTTCGAAACGACTGTCATCAGCTCATAAGTTTTCACTCTGAGTAACAAAATATTGAAGAAAAGTTAGCTTTATTTCTGTGAATCCTCTCAGAATATTTAAAACCGTGCAAATTTATTTTTTCAGACGATTGACTTGGTAAATGCCCTCAAAACTCAGATAACACTAATGCATTCATTCAAATTTTATGAAGATTCGAGTAGATAGAACACGTATCCGATTCATTCTCTCCATTAATTTTTATTTCTAAATCCCTGCACTGCATAAAAGTTCCTATTAGAGCTTTCTTGAGCTCTATTAGAGCTTTAAACGAGTTCTTTTGCAAAGCCTTCTGCTCTGAAATTGAATTACTGAATTATTGACACACGTGAACATACCATTCATGAAATTCATTTACAGTCCAAATCGATTTTAAACGCTCCTAGTTTTTTTTCCATGTTAAATGCTTGAATGACAAGTTCATTAATTCTGCAATTGAAGTTCTGGAAAGAAAGTTATCAAGTTGATAAAGCATTCTGATGTATTAGTTCCGATGCAGTCTTTTGCAGAGACTCGACTTTGACGATTACTGTGGAGATTGTCGAGAATGGCAAACTAGATGATTTAACATAGTTATACACTGACAAACTCTGTGTTAGAAAAATTACTAATATCGATAGCAAGTAGGGGCAAAATCCCAAAATTGAGACATTGATATTGATATTGATATTGATATTGACATTGATATTGAAATAGTAAAATTTATTATTTTCTGTATTAAAATGTCTCAATTTTGGGATTTTTCCCCTACTTGCTGTCGATATTAGTAATTTTTCTAACATAAAGTTTCTCAGTGTAGGTACCTTGATGGCACAAAGCTTTTGACTCCGATGCCAGTGAAATAGCTTTAGGATGGATAAAATTTTGGTCCAAAATATCAAATATTTCATGCCCCAATAATTTTTTAAAAGAAGATAAAAGGGTTTATACGAACTCAATCAAAAAACATGTATATGTTTTGCAAAATGTTACGATAGTTCGTCAAAATAGAGTATCTTCGTATCTAATCAAGGAATATGTACCTAATATATATGTAAGTTGAAAGTAGGTTGAGTATTTTAGAAAACTCTCTTGTCTTATTCACTTTGTGTGAGATACGAGGTTTCTAGCTTGTATTCGGAAAGAAGGTTAAGGAAGTGGCGAAATGGTGTGCGGAAAGGTCCACATGCGAAAGTGTCGGATGTTGTATAAATTTCAGTAGAACCACTAAGCCACGGATATCGCACCAGCAACGCTTAATCTTACTTACATCCGGGATACGAAGTTCCCTCGTCTTTCCATTTACGGTCTTCACACATCGAGATCCTCCTTCCCTCTTTTTTTTCCGTTCTTTCTAAACTAAAACTCGAATTAATCCACTCCTATTTCACTTAAGAGCTTAATAAGCACAGAATATATCTTAATTCAAAGTTCAGATGTAAAGTGTTCTCTTGATTTACAAATTTGTAGATGTTTCAGATTCAGTGATGTGTGTATGTATCAAGGCTCAGGAACGAAATCTGGGTTGACTTGTTGGATGTAGAATGTGGTTGGCTGACCAATGAACTTTGGATCGTCGATCGGAAGCTGGCGAGTTATGCAAGCTTATCGTAACCTGTGTGGACTAGCTTGCGGTTGTTTTAAGTCAGTGTGGGGTCTATTTGTGTTGCAGTGAAACATTTTAGCTAAGGACTATCGATTTACGTCTAAATCTAAATCACCTACTAAAGTTCCCAGAGAATTAGCACCAAGTATACTAATTGCTTTTATAATTACTTTTTAATCTGAAGTTTAGTATCATAAAAAATTCAGGTTGATGAAGCAATTGAAAGAAAAAGAATCTTCTGGAAATTACTCACTTTTTAGAGTGAACAATTTTGCAGATGCTCTTACGCGGATGGGAGAAACTATACATACACATATTCTTCGAAGTTGTGTGTGTTTTATTACATTCTTTCTAGCTCCTCTGCTAAAGCAATAAAAGTGAGATGTTTGTTTAAGGGTCTTTGCACTATTCTCAGAGGAGTATGATATTAAAAACTGGGTACTAAAGTAGAAACTCTATCACAAGATGCGTTTTAACGTTATTTGACACGAAGCTTCTGGGTTTCAAAAACCGCTCTTGAACCTCTTTGTCCTCTTCTTGTTTCCTCAGTGGTCAGGTCACTATTTTACCTTAGTTCATACTTCATAGGTCGTTTCTGGTTTACGACCTAAATTCGTTTACGTGAGTTGTTTTCTACTGAACTCAAACTTGGCAAAAAGAGGGTAAACTTATTCAAGACTGAATTTTTCCTGTAATGCACTTGCCAATGAGATTTAAGTCAGATTCAGGTTCCGGCGCCTTTAATAAACTTTGAGTGTAATGTAAATGGGAGAAGTTAAATCTGTTGCATATCATTTAATGATAGTGGTGCTTTATGTGCGCTTAAAAGCCATACTTCGGCAATGGCAAACAGTCGTAAATCGCACAGCACTAACAGTCTAGGATGACTCAGTGATTTGCATGGGACTGCGGGTTTAGATGGTATCTGGGCCAAAGGATGAAAGAGCATTCTCGTGTATACTGTCCTTAAGTTCACAAATATTCTACTAGGTTTGTACCAGTAGAATTTGATTTACAGACTAGGACTTTTTTACGGACTTGACCTCACAGCAGGAAGTTCGACACTTATTCTGTGAACACCAGCAGTGCAGTTGAAGGAAACTTCTTCTCTCGATAAATTTTTCCTCAACGTAGATTCGTATTCAGTTCGGTGATTTCTGTTCGATATAAGGAAAGTTTTCACACAATTCCTTTAAATCTTTCTTCATTCTAATTAGGTGGTGAAAACCGTAAATAAAATATAGGTATGTATATGTATGTGTTCTATAAAATAGTGAATGAAGTTTAAATGCAAAGCATCAATTGTACGAAGTATGGTAATACGTTTAATAAAAGATGTCAATTTGCGTGGAATTGAAAGCTTATCGCTTGGCTCATAGGATATTGTCATTTAATCGAATTTCACGATTGTCATTGAGACTACAAAAGCGCTCTAGAAATATCAACGCGCATAGAATTCTCGATTCTCTTCTAGGTCTCTTCGGATAAACTTGCAAACAAAGCACTCACTCCACACCTCTTGAAATAATCACGGCGACCTGAATCAATAGCAGATATTTGTTTATCCGGACCACCCTTTGTATTTACTATTTACTATTAGAGAAATGTAAACTTATCCGGGTATTTGGGGTGGCTAAATTGTAACATTTGCGTTCCAACTTTAATTTATTGACACACCTGCAGGTATACCATAATCCAAAATGAAACAAAACTTATTATTCTAATATTATTTACGACCTTTATTTCTGAAACTCATCTGCTTCGGAAATAAAAACTCATATAATGGTTATTTGAAAGGCTTTAAAAAGCATATAAAAATCGTTTTACATATTAAACACTGCGCATATTGCATGTGAAATGGTTCCATTTATATAAGAAATGGTGTCAAGAAAAATAATATATAATAGTTTATAAATAGTGTTCTATATTGTTCATTATTGACAGTAACTTTGTATTCAAATCAAGGTATGAATTTATGCAAATTGGGAAGTAAATTCAGGTAAGATATGCGCATGTAAAATGATCTGCAAATATCTTAAACAAATAAACATCGTTTGCCCCAATTAAGAGATAATAGAAAACATTATTTTATGATATTTAGGATTTTGGGTAAATATTTTTAGTTGAAGAAGATGGAATCTTCACTCAAGCATGCTGTGATTGCAGTTTTCCAGCTTGAGTGCTGCGATGCGATTATAAACTTGCCAACGACTGCATTTCCAATGATAAAAAAGAATTCACTACAGAATACAATTAACTTCGAAAAGAAATTAATATTAATCATAAATATTAATTATAATATTAGTATTCATAAATAATAATTTTTATAATGTGATAATATTCGCAACTAAGTGTTAGAATGTTTGTCCGTTGAAGAGGTTGTATATAGAGTCATAATTTATGAGCCTTAAGAACTTACGTGAGGTAATTTATCACGAGCACGAAGTTCAACCTTATTAGTGGATCTCTCCGCATTAATTCTCTGTGGTATTAATTTGGTAAGTGCTGGTAAGAGCTGATTTTGAATTCAATTATTTAAAAAGGAACATAATAACTGAAACATTCCCAAACAAACAAAATACGTATATGAAATTTCGTTTCTCTTTTTGTAAAATATTTTTCAGCTTTATCTTCCGTTACGTGTCAACAGTTTAACACGCAAGGTACAACAGGTGTGTCTATTAGTTCGATACCAATTAAAATATTGGAATGTTATCGTGAGAAAAAGTCATAAGGCAGAGCCTAATTAAACTGGAGTGGATGCTAAAAGTTAATGCACAAACCTTATCGCGGATTAAAAAGAGTTCTACCTCCCGCGGGCTGAAGGCAATGCGCGGTACGGCTTGTATAATTATACAAAGTACAATCCCCAGTCTCCCTCAAGCCATGAGAGATAATTACGTTACGTCGTAATTATCCACAGAGCTCTTTTTCTTGTTCATTCGCTTTAAATGTCTCACACTGTCTTCTCACTTTCTTCCAAATCACTGCTATTTAATTTTTCATCCATTTACATGAGCAAAAAATAGTTCAATCTATAGATTTAATTATTCTTGTTGATTATTATTGATTTGTAATTTATGTCCCTAATCGCTATAATTTTGGGAAATTCGGTTCGATTATGGTTCTCATCAACAGAGCATGTGCGTAGAATAATCATATCTACATGAATAGCTGTCAATCTATTTTGGATATTAACGTACATTTAATCTTGGATGTTGCTCGAGTGAATGAGGAAATTAAATTTTAATTGGATATCAGGGTATAAATTTAATTTCAAGCATGCTCTTATACAAAGGAGAAAATAAGTATTTGTGTTTATAAAATGAAAATATGAAGAAATGATCATATGTTGATGATCTGGATAATTATTAATGTTTTCTGGTGGACGTAAAATAAAATATATTTGGGAGAGCAATTCTCTGCTTTCGGGAAATGCGTTTTAATACGGTCACTAGTAGTTTACGGCCACCACGTGGCGATTATATTGGATAAAGCGTCAACTTTTGCTATACGTGGAAAATTTGCGTCACATGTTTTTGCCAGAGAAAAATGATACTCGTTCATTAACATAGCATTATATGAACCATCTGGATTTACGATTAATATAACTGTATGGATATATTCCACTATTGATTTCACTCTCTATATGGATTGCATTCTTTAAAATATTTATAATTTGCAGTTTATGTATTTTTTGACTTTTTTGTCTTTCATACTGTATATAGAACATTCTTTGCTTGAAAAAATCATACGAAATGAATTGAACCCTTAGTTCTTTTTCCTAGATTGTCACTCGGGATGGCTTTAGGAAATACTGGCTTTATATTGATGCCATAAATTGGAAAGTACCATCCAATTTCTCGAGCAACTTTTTTTATGGCATAACACAAGTGTCAATAGAATTTTTAACGTAAAAGGGTTTAAAAAATTGCACATCTCTTGCGTGAAGTCTTTCAAAATAAAATGAGTCGCTATTTTGTGTTGACCTCTTTTGACATTCGTTTTATTTCACTGGCATATATGTTTTAAGTGGGTTTACAAAATGTTCCGCTTTCTCTTAAACTTTTAATTTTATCATACAGAGTGCAGATAGAACTTTATAATTTAAAAACGTCTTTTGGGAATACCAGGGTTCATTAAAAGGAACTGAATGTATTAAATCAAGTGGTCTTTTGCAAGAAAGAAATTAAAATTGTTAGACTAACGTTCCCTTAAGTTTAAAAAGAATAAAAATTCTGGGTTAATTAAACGAATTTCTTGTTGGTGTTCTAAATCACTCCCTTGTGCGGCATTATTTTTCCTGCAATGCGATTTCTACATTTATTGAGATATCGAGTTAAAAATTTCTAAATTTCTACAATGTAAAACAGTGTGCTTTAAAATTTAGTGTCTGGTTATATTATGTAGCTTCATATTTCCATTATATTTCAAGTTTTGTGCGCTTATTTGTTTCGCACTCTCGAAGGCTAGTTAGTGTGGTCATTGTTGCGGTGTTAATTTAGCTGCCACTAATTTTACCTTGCGGATTTATTTAATTAGATAATTAGAGCACGATTTAATGTACTTCATACAAAATTGTGGTCGCAATGCGAAAATTTCCTTCATTCTATTAAAGCTGTATTGTACATGGTTATTCATCGGCTAACTTATTTGAAAATTATATTTATTACAAAACAATAAAATTCCTTTGAGTATATGAATAAAATATACAACAATAAAAGTATGCATTGATAGGGAAATTAAAGTAAAAAGCATGAAATGACAGAGGGAAAAAATGAGATAAATACCGCAGGAGAGTTGGTTTATTTTTAAAAAAATTCTGCGGTGAATGAAAAGCTTGAAAAGCTTAAGCTGCTAGAGAAAAAACAAAGTTCCCTTGAAATAGTATTCTTTAGCTTTTTATTTTTTGCGTAGGTAGTAGAAACTTTCAGCAGAGTTTATAAATTATGTACTTAGTTTGAGTTCACGTACAAAGGGACATACTTTGCATTATGGAAAGTCACATTAAAGATACAAGGGGCAAATAAAGTGAGAAGAAAAAGGGCAAGATAATAAGGAAGAAATCTTCCTGAGAATAAAAAAAACTCACCTCGAAGCTTAGAAGTCCGCTATGATCCTGATCCAGAGTATTAAAAACATAGTGTGCGTACTGACTCGTGTTCGCTGTAATATAAAAACAAAAATTTATTTTCTAGTGACACTCTAACATTCGGAAAATGAAAATCTCAAGTGACATATATATATATATATATAATAAACCCAACAGTTTCAGTGAAGAGGTCGAGAAAAGAGTGTAAAACTGTAACACTTTGTGGTGACAATTAATTAAAAAAGTTATAAAGAAGTTTCCTTTCCTCTCAATTATTTTTCGTCTCCCTTTCTCGGCTTCATACTTATAAAAATTGACTTCAGAAGTCGGATAAGATTTAGAAGAATTCCCTTGCGAATGGTGGAATTGACGATAAATTAAAGGGTCAGGTTTGTTATTTATGTGGTCCCTTTAATTAAAGTCAAATCCCTAAGTTATCCACTCTAATTAGATGCTTTGAGCCCGTTAATTACTTTCTCCTTTATTCTGAAAAGTTTCTAAACTGATGTTTGAAAACTTCCATATGATCACTAGAAATTAAATTTGTAAGGTGGAAATTTTCAAAAGGTGAAACTTTTGCAGTAACTTTGTTACTACTTGGATTTCAAGATTTTCGAAGTAACCCTAACTTCAACTATATTTTCCTTCGCTGCTTCATTCGGCAATGCTCTTGAAAAATCCTTGAAAATTCTCAATTCAAAAGTTGTACAGTCGAACGACCGGAACGAGAAAATACTGGATCGGTTCCTTTGGGGATTTTAAGCATGACCTAAATGTGTTGTGTGATTTGGGTAGCACGTACTTAGAAGGAGCATGCACAAGACGTTCTTAAGCATACAGCAAGTTTGTATTCATTGTCCCCGGTTTAATTCCATTGGCATCCTCATACCGGAATTATAATTTAAGATCTGCAGGAGTCTCGATCCTATCGTAAACACGAATACAATGTTCAACGTGATGCAAATTCAGCCCAATCCAATCCAAGCTAAGAATTCTTCATCTAATATCTGGTACCTTATCTAAAGAAAATCGACTATAAAACTGATAAACCGAATCGATTTTTAGATTGAAAAATTTTGAATTAAAAAACCATTGAAATTATATCAGAAAACCTCCAACAGCTGACGATAATAAAAGCTCTTTTTTTTCCTCAAAAATACTCCTCGTTTTTAATTATAATTTATTATTACCTATCTTTAGAACTGACTGTGGAGCACGGGTTGGATTTCAAATAGAGTTGATTAACGTGCAATGTTCTCATAATATCCGCATCTAGATTACCTTGGCGAATAGAAGATTGAGCAGCTTATCAAATACCTTCATTAGAATTGCCCTAATTTTTAAATTTTCTAAGATATTGTATAAAAATCCCTCATCACTTGCTCCTTTTTATAATTTATAGGGACATATATTTTCTTAAATTGCTCTTTAATTTTATTTCCAGCAATTTTTTTAATTACTTTTTAGAAGCCAGAGAAAAGGTACTGGAATATTAGTTATCAGTTACATTCGAATTTAGCGAAGTAGAAAATCAATACTATAGAGATTTATGATTCTAGTACAATAGCAATTTGCTGAAATATTTCATGATTTTCGGGAAATTCAATAAAAACGTATTTTCCTAAAATTTCGGAAATTTGAGAAATATCAGTTATGTTAGAGAAGAGACGTAAAGTTAAGCTCAAGGAACCATCTTCGCCATATCTTCGGAAGGTTGACTGTGCCTGTTCACTGAGCGTGAAAGATTACCTTTCACGGTATTCTCTGGATTTTCACGATATAGAATGCAGTGGAATGTACTTTTCGTGACTTCCAATATCGGAAGTGGACGCAATGGTGGTTCGCGGATGTTAAATCGTAAATTGAAATTGCATCACAGCTATATCAGTATGTTCAGTTCAAATACATATTTATTGCTAAATAAAGAGAAAAGGAAAATGCATCTCGTGGTAAAGAAATTTGAGCGAAAAGGTCACGTAATCAGCATTTCACGTCATAGATTGTCCAATGTCCTCAGATCGTAGTTCATTTTTTGCATCTCGTTCTGAATTACGACACGTAATGACGTCGCCACCGAGGCGCGATAATTTTACGGATGTGGTGCACGTATTATTTTCTATTTCCGAGGATTTGTGGATTCTCATTTTTTTTAAATTTTCCTATCCTTTTGTACGAATGCAACCAGAGAGCACGTACGTGAAGTTTATTACTCTCTCTCTGCTTAATGGCTTGTGAGCAGAACGTTTTCGTGATAAAATTATGAAATACACTTTTAGTTGGTTAATGTGTCACAATTAAACAGATTCTTAAAAAGTCGACATTCCGAGTAACGAATTTTTGTTAAATAAAAAAATGAATGAGTTAAGAACTCGACAAGTGATAAAAGAGTAATGGTAGAGTTAGTTCTTGAATTCAGCTCAAATAGCTTTAAAATAGCAAACTTTTTCAACCCGTAAAAATGCCGATATTGTTTTTTTCCTACATTCCTGAATCGAGAATTTACTGTCTTTTTAATGTCTCTGTAAAATGTGAAACTGTTCGCTACAGAATCCATTCTTGTATCGATCCGATAACATACTTTCAAGAATTACGCTGTAGCTTCCAAAGATCATAAATTGTAGCTTCTATCAATCATAAATATGTCATATTTGTAACGAGTATTCTCTTCCATTTTTTGTCCTAAACTGCCATTAATTTATTTATAATTCCTCGAATTTTGGGATTAAATTTATATAGTCATCGTTGTCAGCGACAATGACTATCGAATTAATTATCGAATGAAGTAATATAATATAGAGCTATGCCATTTGAATGGGTAATCCTATCTTTAATACCCGCAATGCGATTTAACCGGATGATCTGAAATTTCTAATACGATTAGGAGATAAGTGAGTTTAAGACCCTGCGGTGAATTTCTATACGTGGATTCGAAGAGTAAAGCGGCTGTCGCAGTTAAGATAAAAGGACTTAAATGTAACCGATATCTATATTTTAATCAAATGATGATTTACCTAAACGTACTTTTGATGCGCGTTTGTTTCCACGGTAACTATAACGAGATCCGAAGAAGAACCGCAGAGGTATCCTATCACATCTGCATTCTCTCATTGCATTTCATCGATCACCTTCACCTCTCCTGACGGGTATATATGTATTATAAATTATTTATTCATTTAATGCGGTTTTTCATGAAACAAATTTCACAGTAATGCGGTGACTATAAAATAAATGGATTCTCTTAAACGAGCATAGGATGTTTGAAAGTCTATCAGTTTAATTATTGCCTGTTTCGAATATTATGTTCTAGTTATGCATCGAAATGGCTCGTATAATATGCTTTAATATGCCCATACTAAAGTTGTAAATTGAATATAATGAGAATAACGTTACATATTTGAAAATATAAGAATTTGATTATTTGTATGTTGGAAAGGGTCTAATTTCCATAGAATTTAAATTTGCATCCTATAATATGCAAAATCGATTGACGAAGTGTTTTTATATGATCTAAGGGGATGGCAACACTAAAATGGCTTTTATAAACCATCCTGTTTACATCCAGAGTGGTGTCACTTTAACTTCCTTTATATACGTTACGTGGATGTGATTCGATGAAGACTCACCTCCTTGAGGGAAAAACTGGGAGTAGATGCACTTGAAGGTTTCTTCTCGGACGACTCCCGTGGGACACTCTGCTTTGAACCCTCGATATATCCTCTTCAGCTCAGCTTCTGTAAATCGAGTTGCCCTGCAAAGACTTGCCAATGAGTCCGGCCTGTACCTGGGTGTTTGTTCCTCCTCGTATTCAGAATCTGCGAAGCGATACACAAAATTCATAATAGATTTGCATAATAGATCTTCTCAAAAATGGCTCAATAATTAATAAGTTTCAAGCAAAAGAATTTTACTGGAATTATCGAATAAAAGTATGAAAAAAGTTTCTCATAGAGAAGGGAGTGTCAAGATCTCTAGATAGTTAGATCGAACTAGGCGAAGATGAAAAAAAGAATATACGAAATAAAGGAATTATAGCGAAAAATGTGCGTTGTATTAAAATTTATGTTATAAATAGAAAATATTTTAATAATTGCACACCTGAGTACATAAATGAAAAATACATCAATTAAATTTGGAAAATTTTATTATCAGAGAATTTGTTTAGCAACTTATCTCTACCTCTCTATCGGCTTAAACTTTTTTCGCTGCAATGTAAGTGTACCAAAGAGAACACCTTATTTCCCACGAGACTGTCTTCTTCGTTGAAGATAGAGATATTGAACAATTGAGCCCTAGGGAGTCTAGGACAAGAATATTCGAACGCAGAGCATGCACGTTTATGAACGAATGGAAGAGTAGAAGATGCCACGAATGATCTGAAAACTTATACGGACACACTCGGAGAGATTTCGTTTTTCTCTATTATATTCTTTGCAAGAAGATGTGACTGGATCAATCCAGAAATTCAAATAAAGAATGGTACCCAGATAGAGAGAAGTTGTAAAATCAGGAATGATGGAGACTGAAGGAAGTGGTGAAAATATTGAAAAAAGGGAGAAAAGATAAGAACAGTGATGTGTAACTGCATTTTACTTCAGAGTTGTAAAAAGGGACTCAATCTTCCTCACCGTAGATAAGAAAGTTGTTTCTCACTCCAACAAAGAAAATGCAGAAAATAATCGACTTTTCAGTGTAGACTATATACTTTTCTTTTTATCACACTTCCGAGTCTACAATGGTACGAACAATGTAAGTCTTTGAACAATGTCTTTGAAAAATGTTTTTGAAAACGTCTGAAAGAGAAAATAAGACTAATTAAAAAAAATGTAAATTTTAATAGGAATAGAATATCAGATTGTAGGAATCTAAAATAAGGATTGAGCCAAAAAATGGCTTAAAATATGGATACAATCTGATGTCACAGCCCTCTGGTGTCATTAGTCTCATTTGCTTAATATTTCCAAACATCTTTTCATATCAAGGGGTGTATAATTTGAATACAGCTCATTCATATTAATATCGCTGACAACATGGCCTAGTCTGGTTTATGTATCATTTTTATTATTAAATTACCACTCCTCGATGAAATTCAGTTCTGATTAATAGTATTAAGTGACGATGTCGTGACTCGATAAATTGACTTCGTCGAGGGAACGGTTTTCAGTTGACTGATTTCGCTATATTCTGATCGAGTCACGCTTACTTGCGTATTCTTAACAGTGTGACAAGTCCTACAAAAGAATTTTCCGCTTACGTCAATCAGGGTAAACCGCCATTCGCGTGCCCCATGCAATGTCTTCGAAAAATTATCGCGATCACTAATGGCTCTCTTTAAAAAAATAAGCCTTTTTAATTTTAAGACATTAGACAATGATTTTATAAAACAATGATCACTTGTTCCTTCTTAAATTTTAATTCATAAACTTGTAGTAAAGAAATACTGCTCCGCGAAATAAATTTAAAAAGATAAATAAATGAATTCTAAATTTTTGTTCTTGAATTGAGAAACGGTGCTAGCTTCTTCAAACATAAACAAAATTTATATCGAGAAGTTCATTCACTGGAAATTATGTTGTCTGCTATCCACTTTTTAAACCCACAAAACAGATGACAAATTTTATTTTTGTGAAAGAATGCAATGTCGTGAAATTATCTTCAAAGAGTGCTTTCCCCTTTTTATCTTTATTCCTCTTTCAAGTGAGAAAAGAGAAGTTTTTATTCCGAGAAAGTGGTAGTATAAAGAATTTTATTCTAACGAGTTCTCCGCCATAGCACAAATGGAAATGTTTTAGAGATCGTAATCCTGTTTTGAATTTACATAAAATTACTTAGATATCAAATGAAAACTTTAAAATTAAAGCTTTCAAAATTGATTTTTAAAGTCTAATTTGTAATTTAAAAATTACTACATTTATTAGAGAACGTGATATGTAGCCTCAAGTTGTAAAAACATACTAGCGAATGAAAATTTTTATTTAAAGAGGTAGTATTACATCATTTTATTGTCTAATTCATTAAACATGTGACACACATTATGTCAACTTTTTAAAAGCAAAAAATAATTTATCTTCATAGCTCTCTTATAACACATTCAGATTTTTAAATCCCTTGCCTGCCTTCCTGGCCATTTAATGTTCCGCAGCATATAAAATGAAAAATCGTCAGCAGTACAACAATATATTACATTCTTACCCGCCAAGCTAAAATAAATATTCTAAAAATGTTTTTAGAGACAAAATAAAGTCACTGCCACATTTGCCGAAGTGCTTCTGTTAATCTTACAAAGTTCGAGTTTTTCTCTTCAAACTATTATGCTAAATGTAAACATATACAAGCAGCAAGAATAAAGGATTATTTCAAATCGAAAATGGAAGTTTTTATTGCTTTGAGAGATGTGGTCATATTTGTTTTCATCACACGTGCCCATTAGTGACGAATGCTATAAAATTTACAATTCGACGACTATCGTAACTGATTATTAAAAAATTCTATAGAAAACAGCTCCAATCCAATATAGTTAGCAATGTGGGCATTGTGTGTGCACTTCATATTTGCTCCATAGAGTGGTTATTTCCGGTACAATTCGCGAGGTATAGATTTGAATTTTAATTTATTCATATTTTTTTTATCACAAAATGTCAACACAGTATCTTTTTATGTTTACTCTGAAAAATACCATTGAAAGTTTGTTCAGGAATGTAGTCATTTAAAAAAAATATTGATGCAATATTTTTTTAACAGTATATTTAGAAAGCTCGTTTTAAACACGACCTTAAGGACTAAAAAAATATTTTGGTATCATTTTTATCAATTTCAGTATATATTTAAAACCCAAAAGTGTTACTCTTCCATTTTTAGTAAACCCACTCCTTTCCTACACACTGCAAATTATTTTTCACACCTCTTTCCAACCCCCTTTTCAACAATAAAGATTATACTTTAGACCTGATCAGAAATCCTGATTATGCTTTATTTTCACACTTCTTTCGCTCAAGTTTTTTTTCACAAAAAAATGACGTAGAGGATCAGAAATTTCTCATAAATACTTCACACCACTTGAAATCCACCGGGTTTTAGGGTGAAAAAGTTTTAGCATTCCCAAACGAGTCCTTAACGACTTAGCGTTGGGTTCAACAATACTTTTCGGTGGTATTCGCTGACACCGACAGTATTATACGTTAGGGAAGAAATTCAAGGCTAGGAACAATATTGCAGAGTCTGGAAAAAAACGAGAGGTCCATTCTTCGCTTCTTGAACCTTTCTTTGACGTAAAACGCGAAAAACTCGTTATACATTAATATAAAAAGCTTCAGAATTTAAATACGTTACGTAATATTCGAAAATTTGAAATTTATAAAATCAAGGAGAATGAATATGAAAAGTTTCAAAGCTCCGTAATATCTTGAGCATAGCTTTCACTTTTCCTGGCCTTATTTTATTTTTTATGTCTTATGCAACTTTTAATATTAAGCTTGTGAGTTATAAAATACCAGGCTTTACGTGATTTTCATATCTTCCTCGTATTAAAAAATGAATACTGGGTCAAGGCGTTTATGTCTCTTTTACTTTTTCTCCTTCTGTGACTCTACGAGATACCAATTGTTCTGTGAGGTAAACCAAATAGACTGGTGGACACACCATGAGTAAATATTTGAAAGTTTCAGAAATAAATTGCATCCAGTGCCTTCTAATCTTTCTATTTAGTATCAACTCTTTCTCGAGTTTCAACAGTTCTCTTTTCATTATTTATCAAGCTTGACCTTAAATCTCGAAGTTTCATAAACACCACGTATAACTTGACAAGTTTTTCTTATAATTTTCGTAAATGAAAAATCAGTCGAGGGGTGTTTACACTTTCGATAGAGATAAATAAAGCTGCTAATAATTAGAATATGTAGCAGTTCGCGAAGGTAACGATGCTTCTGTTTATAATTTATTTTGTCAAAGTGCTAAATTACATTCTGATGAATATGTGCTAATTATTCTTACTAGTGATCTAATATGCACTATTATCAGTTTCCATGCTGATGGTAATTTGTAATTGAATTTCATCCCAAAGAATTGATATAGCTAGAGTTTGAATTCAAGATAAGAGAAGAATCAAATGAGATTTAAAAAGTTTTGATAAGAAAAATCTAGGAAAACGGACTATGGAAGTCTATTTAATAAAGTTTTATAGTAGAGATGTTTTCAAGGTTCCAGTATTTTCACTTCTATCTCTAAACCAAGACGCAGAATAATATTTAATTCAGATACGTGAAAAGTTAACATTGCACAACAAGCAAGGATCTCAAAAGTGATGACTGAATAAAATTCTTGGAAACTTGGTTAATTAAAAGTTGAAAAGATGAAAGAGTTTATCCGTAAGATAAAATATAATACTCTAATTAATATTTTTCTAAAATTCATGCTCAAGCGGGTTAAATACCTATATCGCACATCATGTCAGCTGGATATCGAAAAGGAAGGGTTAGTGGATCGGACATCGAAAGCAAACCCGATCTTATAAATATACATGTTTAGGATTGGATTAGAAGCTAAAATGTTAGTAAATTAGATGTACCTAAAGCAAATTTGACACCAGTCCAAGCTTGACGGACGTAGTTGATCAGCCTTCTGTAGAGAGGCCTTGGTGGCCTCTTTGGTGAGGTTCCCTCCTCCTCGTCGCCGGTTCCATCGGTCTCAGAGGTACCTGGGGGTGGAGGCACCCCAGTGAGCGTCCCAATTTGATTCCTCTCCCCGAGGATGTTTACGACTTCCAGTCCGACGCCCTGAAGTCCTGGGGGATAATTCGCGGGGGCGACGCCGGACCCCAGGAGGATCGCACCGCCGCCCCCGCGACCTCTGCCTCGACCGCGACCACCTCGACCCCATGCGGTGCCGCTACCTTCGACGCATCGACATGAAAGCGATTTTTTTAAATAGTTATTTATTATATAAGTTATTTTCGTAATCTTCGTTATCTTTTCCAAATTAATACCTATTGCAATTTTTTACCACAGTCGCTCTTGAAACTTACAAACATGCAAACACTACGAATAAATATTCAACAGCTTCGAATCTGGAGATTACAGTACAATTCTGATAATATGTAAATTCAACAAATATTAAATATAATCCCCCTGTCATAAAACGAGAGCACCTATTAAGCTCGTTTTCGTCGTATGAATTGGGTCACAAAATCATGAGTATTTTAATTTACTTTGAAATTTCTGAAACCAAGAGTTCAATAATCGTTGACAATTTAATACCTGGCACCATTAGCCTCACAAATACCTTACTCTATTATTGCATCATTCTGATCAATTATTTAAATCCATCATAAATTCATTTCTATATTTGCTAAGCAAAATAAAATTGACACTATATATTTATTAAACCAGTTCAATAATTTAATCAGAATAATTTCGTTTATGAAACAGAATCAACTTCAGGATCCAAATATGGATACTGAGGTCTCTGAAGTTTGTTAGGAACTCTATACCATTTGTTTCCACATATTCCTCCCTCGCAATTAATGACTGAAAATCAGTGCTCCAGATGGTTTAAGGTCGCACTGAATTATATACACTCAGTATTCGCTTCAACGGATATAATTGCTTCCATTTCCGGTAAGACTGACCGTGTTGAATTATTTCCACTTTTTACTCGCGAAAAACCACTAATTTTCATCATTTATAGTTCACATTACGAGTTTTTTCAACTACACATTAAAATTATTGTTTTCCAGATAATATAACGTATTGATTCGAATACTGGATGTGTCGTTATAATTGTAAATTAATAAAGCAATGATGAGTAAACTACCTTGTCGCTTTTTGTAGGAGGGGAGCCCCACCACGGGGCCGCAGCCCCCCGCGCTCCCCGCAACAGAGGAGCTGATGGTGGAAAGACCGGTGGCACCACGACCGCCACCCCCACGTCGTTCAAATTCACGTCGGCGACAACCACCCCCACCCCCGCCCCCTCCTCCGCCACCGCCACCGCCACCCCCGGCGGACAACACCACGACGGGCCCACAAATACTCTTCCACCCCCCTCCTCTTGACCTTGTCTTCTTTTGTCTCCAGGAGGAATTTACTCTTTTCTCTTTGGAATGCCAACACGTGCCCGGTGTATCCTGAAACGAATTTCACTTTTTTCTAGTTGCAAGAATCATCTAATGTCAAATTTACATTAAAAACAATTTAAAAAATTTAAATTTTGAAATGTAAAAACTTTTCCAATTTCAGGAATCTCAACAAGTTGCAGAAAATTCTTCTTCAGGAAAAATTACATTGCAATAACAACTAGCAGAGCATCCAAGCATCCACATTCCAAATAGACCGCGTTACGGACGTAGCTTTGCTTTTCGATTAACTTTTTATCCTGATTGTACTACATCGTCACCGGAAGTAGACTCGCGCGTGGTCCAATTCTCTAAGTCAGCGATCTTCCCATCCAACCTAGAATTTCACAATTTCCATTCGGCATACGATTCGCCTGCGCACGTTCTCTGTTTCTTGTCTAGGCTTTATCCTGGATGCATATAAAACTTTATGACCATCTGCGTTCGCTGTATCTGAATACGCTATTCTTCTCAGAAAAGAAGTAAAGAAAGTATTCCATGTTATGTTGACAAAAGTATTACACGACGAATTATGTGCTGCAGTAATAAATGAACATAAACGAGATTACATGCTAAGCCATTTCTTACCTAAAATTCCACTTTTTCGTAGTATCTTCTCAAGACTTGAGACGATGTGGTTTTTTTCGGGAGAACATAGTGCTCTTGCTTGATTGCGGGTTAGTTATTGACGTGGTTAGTTAATGGAATTCTGAAACATGCAATTACATCAATCATTAGAACGACTGACAAACAAGAGTTAATGTTCGTCAAAACATTAATTTTTTGTCAAAAAAATGTTAAATGACACAAAAATCATAATTATTTCTTGATGAAGAGCTTTAAAGCTTCAAACTGGGGAATCGTCAACGTGTTGCAGTTGTAACTTCGAGTACCGAAGCTGAGGAGAGACATCATGGGATCTGAACTTGTTCGTTTACGAAACTCGGATAGATTAAGGGCTGAGGTTCTAAAACAGTTATCCTCTTACTCAGTCCCATATTCCCTCTAATCCAACATACATATGTAACTCTCGTGAACCTTGAGCCCAACGTGGTCGTGCACATTCAGGCTAACAGCCAACTTGGCATAACTTGATTTCATTTATGTAACTCAATGACCTCAGTTAACTAAAATCTCACACGCATATGAATTGCACAATATTCATTATGAATTATGTTCCAAAGTAATGTGACTTACTGGCACGTAGAAAATTACATCATCTATTATAGTGAATAGCATAATGTTCACGTGTTACTAATTCTCCCTTTAATGACATTATTTAAATCACAATAGAGACTTTTTACGTGTTCTCTGATTTGCATTGCGGTGCAATGTATTCAAGTGACATTTAGGTTTCCGCCATTGAGATAGAGAAACTTAAAGGGCAAGAGAATTTACCATTTTGCAGAGTTGCCTTTTTATTGTGGAAAGAATGGGATATTTTATCTGACTATACCTAGCTCTGCAGATGACAGTCGGGTGATATAAATGAGTAACTTAATTAAAAAATATTTCTGAAGTATTGTTCTCAAATTTAAAGTTAAGAAAGAGAGACAGTGAAATAAACATAGGACTGCATAGTGACTAATTATAGAGCAAGAATACAAATACTGAATATCCGAGCGTTGAATATTCAGAAACAATAGTCACGATGTCATGTATTTTAGAGAATTTGTTTTTCACAGTTTCTTTTTTTTCACATTGTTTCTTTAATCTTCATATGAAATAATTGCCAGAAGAACTATTTGAAGAGACACTGTAAGGTACACAAAGAATGAAATTCGTAACCACTGTAATTAACTTTATGTCGCCTTTATCTCATTCAATTGTATTCTCTCTCTCTCTCTCTCTCTCTCTCTTGACTGTTAATTTTAAACGAATCATCATTTGTTCTTGTGTTTTACTCAGCGCAGCGTTTGCTTTAAATAAGAGTTTGAGGGAGAAGAGTGGTCACAGAGCAAATTAACAAAGCTATAGTTTCCTTTTTCATTTGACTTTTGAACTTTGTGAAGAAAGAAAAATATAAATCGCAGAGGACTGGTAATTTCAAGTACCTTCATTTGAGAATAAAGCTTTTTTAATTTAAAGTTGGAATGTCAGCTCCAGCATTTGTAAATAATGAGACGTAGACTGAAATTGTCAAGAATAGATCCTTGAATTGAAAACAACGAGACAAATTGCAGTTGAAGAGTTTCATTTTTGTAGTAGAATTAAATTCATTATTTTTCTGAAATTCTTTCGAGGACTTGAGGTTCAGAAACGAGGGAGGAAGTGCTCTTACAAGTTTCGCAATTATTTTTATAAGTCCAGATTGCTGTCCTTTCCTCAGCAACCAATATATCGACTGAAGCGACGAGTTTAAATTATTTAATATTAAGGAGCTTACATAGCTCTTTAAAATAAAGCTATTTATTTTTATAGAAATTTATGGTTAAAGAAATAAAGCCTTTTAAATAGAATACATACATATATGAATGAATAACACAAATTTTTGCTTCTAAGACTTAAATTTCTAGCATAAGTATCTCATCTTTTAGTGTTGGAAGTTTGAAACGTCTTCTTTTTTTCTTAGGGTCGATTCGAATTTCATTGGATGAAAGCTTTCGCGTTTACGATGTTCTTGTGACCTAATGTGTCCTTCGGCATCGCAGCCAAGTAGTTAAGTAAGTGTAGGGTGCGGCGGAATCACGTCTGTAAAGCTTCACTGATTTACGTACACACCTATACATTTTTCCTGAAAGCTTGAAAGCATTTACTGACAAACAATGTCTCCATAAAGATCGGATCAATATTTTTGAAGTACACATTTTGACTAAAAAATTTTACTGAAAATTTTAAATTGTAAAATTTTAATTATTATAGGATTGCTATATTTGGTCATATTTTCGTAAAATTGATAGACATTATGTGACATTTATGTAAAAACAACTTGCGGACCTTTCTTTGGTATCATAAAACATAAATTATAAGCCACAAGCCCCATCTGGATTTTATATCACTCGAAGAATTCTCAATCGATGGGTATTCTCGAGTTGATAATTTATTTTGAAAACCCTCTAATAATTTATGAGATTTTGCAGCGCTGCCGAAGGGCGAATCGAGCAAGTGATAACGGGATGCCGTTTATACGTGTTTCTCTTAACAGCACTCTGGGGCGTGGTTTTCCACTATGAAACCCTCATTTTCTTCCCCTAAAATGAGGACGCTGTCATTTAATGAGCACCTGATAGGCGTTTCCGGCAAATGATCTTTAACATTGTTGAAATTCAGGTTACCCAAAAGTTATGTGCCCCTTTGGCAAACATGATACTGATTTTCTTTGTTCTCCGTTGAAATTTCATCCTCTAAAATTACAAACTATTATATATTACAGCAACGATGTAAATTTTTCTTATTTTTATTTGAAGCGAAAGCTTCTTCAGCAAATTGTTTCACAATGAAATGCAAGCGTAAAATTATTCATGAACAATACTATTGGAATAAAATCAATCTGAGTAAAGTGAAGGATATAAAATTTTAACGACTGCACTTCAATAGTAGTAAACAAACTGTTGTTTTTTATTTCCCTTTTTATAAAAGTGAGGCATGAGCGTTTTTTTTAAAAGAGGGAGGTATTATATGGAGCTATAAAACTATCGAATCGAATATATTCTATAGAGAGCCTGACGTCAGCAGAAAAAAATCCAGTGGTCCCGAATGCATCGTAGATCGCTACCGTGCATCCCCCTACTATTTAGCATCAACCAATCGGGCAAGCTCTTCGGGAATAAAAGAAGCCTCTCGAGCTTCCGAGGAGGTCTTCGCTGTCCGCTTTCCAAGCGAAAAGAGTTTTCTAGTTCATGGTAAGAGATTGCGACCCCGACATAAGTACATTTGTAAAACGATTCAAATAAAAATAAGACGATTGCTCTCTTTTATTCATGAAACTTGGAGAAAGTAAATTTAAAAGAATTTTCAAAAACGGATGGGAATTTAACATTTTCACTCGAGGAGTTGACCTATCATCAATTTTCTCCAAGATTTTCTTTCTTATAATATCGTGTGAATAATCTCTAATGGAATTTTCCTTTTTATAGAACCCAAAGAAAGTGCTTTACAAAGTATAATACAATTTTCTCATGTTCTGAAAAGAGAACTACTTTTAATTCTTGCTCCTCTCTCAGCAACAGTTTATAAAGAAAGAGCTTCTCTGGAAGTCTTCTTCATCCAACGAGCATGAAAAAACTACGATTGCGGTAATTTCTCCAAGTAATATCTCCATCACACTTTTTTCACTCTTGACTCACCAGATTTTTGTCAGTTCAATTTTTTAGAGAGTGCCAGGAAACATTTTTCAAGGTATAATCTGGTTTCTCCTTTACCCTTTAAGAAATGCTCAGCGTCTTCGAGTTCACTCTCTTTAATCTTCTCGACTAGAAATCAGCCACATTCGTTCTTTAACTCAAGATTTTATGAAAGTAGATATTATTCTCTAAATTAGTAAAATGAAAACTGCAAACTGCATAAAAGTACTTGATTCTTCGAGCAATAAACTCGGTTTTTTTTATTAAACTAATGACGTTATTATTTATTTTTAAATTTAAATTATAAGCTTTCTCGATATAGAAACTGACCCTATATGAAAGTCGAGATGAGAGTCTTAACCAGAATCCGTTCCGGGATTTTTAGCATGGATCGACATTAATAGTGGACTTATAGGATTTGTAATAAAACTCGTTAACGTGCTTCCACTCGGGTTGAGTTTCTGTTAACGCAACAGCGAAAATTTTCAGAGGATAAGAGGGATGACAGATTCAGTCCACACGGAAACTGAGAGCTTTGTGAGAATTTGCATATTAGTAAATCTGAATATAATATAATATGTATTATAATATAGTCAAAGGTCTCAGGATGATATTTTTTTTTTTTAATCCATTTTAATAGTCTCCAGTTCTCAATAATTTAAAATTGGATATGCAAACAAAATTTGTATTAGACGTGAATAATTTAATATGCATTTAGTGCAAAACCATCAATTTCCTGAAATCTTAGTACAATCTTAATGCATTTTGAAGATAACTGGAGACAATGTATTTGAGATTATTTATAGCATAAAAGCTCTGCAGATGACTAAGGCTGCAATGTACGACACTCGCTTTCTGGTTGATTGCTGGTGCACAGTACGGCTTCAGGAATTATAGGTTGACTCTATACCACTCTATCTAGAGCTGCTTTTCTGGTTGAGATTTGTTGGAAGTCGTAGCAGTTAAGCAATATTGGTCACGTACAATGTTACACAATATCTTTCACATATCACACCCAAACTCTTGTAGCAAATTCAAAAATGTCCCTTTTTCCACTCACTCCTTCAATTTCTGTTAAAAGCGGTTGATACATTGGTAATTTGGGACCCAAAAGTGATGCTAAGGCTCTTTTGAATGCTACTTGAATAAGTAATGCAGTTTTTACAGCGATTTGTTGAAAATCAAGAATAAAGGAGATTTCTTTCAATTTTCTGAAAGTGGAACTGAGCAGGTAGTGCCTTGATTTCAGGTTTAATTATTTACAAATAACTTTTCGAGGACTCCTTATTTATTGAAAGTGCCAGAGTAAGTAAAGCTCTTACCATTATTCCCTCGTTTGTTTGCAGATTTATGGTGGAGTGGTTTGCGTGCTACCGCGAAAGGGCGGCCCGACGTTAAAATTTAAACATTAGGGTCAATTCTGTTTACACATTGGTGTGCGTGCTGTTAGCTCCATTGGTTTCTATTCGTATAAAATCGAGGAAGATAAAACGAATGTCGGCAAGGGGGATGAGGGAGGGTCTATAGAGGAAAAGACGATATTTTATGTAGAATACGCATTTGCAAGACTTAGTGTTACTTTCTAATGAAATCAGATTCAAGCAATAAATCAGCAATCCTCCTCACTGCGGTGCGAAATAACATTAATTTGTTTACATTTTATCTCAATTTTATTCGGCGCCTAGCAGTCGTTGGAGATTTAATGTATTTTTATTGTATATTATTTAAAAATAAAAAATTCTCATAGATGCGTAAACTCTGAAAGCATGGATCCTTTGTGTATTGCTTGTAATCTTCTGCATAAATCGATTTTCAAGAAGCATACTTTAAAGAAAATAATTAAAAGTTGATAAATAGCTGGAAAATAAAGTTTCTTTGCAAAGATCTTTCCTCCTCATTTGGCAACAGCAGGAATTGAATAACAATGGTTAATTAATCTCCAAAACTACAGCAATTAACTTAAACCTTCACGAACTCTTGCAAATAATTTACGGAACTTGAAGCTGACTAAAGTTTCGTTCATTATTACAATTTACTTTATGAGAAAGGAAACTTCTCGTGAAAAGAAGAACAATACTATTATCCACTCTAAACAAGTGGTGAGTAGATTCTTTCCGGAGAACCATGTGAAAGTATCTGAACTTTGTTCAACTAAACTTCACAATTTCGGTGCTCTTCTTCAATCTACGAAAGTTGATTTCCGAACTCTGTGAAGAAATTAGGAGATTAAAGTATGTTTTCGAAAATTACATTTTCTGATCTCATTACTCCTTTCTAGGTCAAACCACTTTGAGCAAAATACAGTTTTATAGCTGTATTTTAACTATTATTATATAACTCCTTCATAATTTTACACAAGTAACCGGAAATCAAACTGTCTAATCTTTGATTCTTTTTATAGAAGCAAGCGATAATGAAAATTTCCCCCTGATTTCATGGAAAGTGAACTGTTTGGTGTTGATAACAGCTTTTATGAGAACGACTGTCGATCCTCATTACATTAGGCGCTCGAGCTTAAAGTGTTAACCGCTTCGAAACGCGCTTATTGCGGGAGTAAGGATCAGGTATCGGTATTTCCGGGTGACTATGGGGTGAACACGAGCTCAGTGTAGGTGAGAGGAAATCAATGGCGGAGGTGAAAATCGAACGTTAACAGCCTTAGGGAAACGTAATCGGTAATGAAAGCTTAATGGGAAGCGCTACCAAAACTGTGTGAAACATGCAGTTTGGACCGCTTGATGCGATATTGCATTATGGAACCAGAGACACAACCATAAATCTATATTCATTTTGTTTTTCATAAATATTTATTCCTATTCAAAATTGTGAGATCATTATTCGTTCTAATTGGCTGAACTCGTTAATATTATTTAGCATGAAGTGCCTCGACCCTTATCCGAAAAAAAATGAATGCGAATAGTATGATATGTCTCAGGAAAACACTAAAATTGGACGTCTGTACCACTTGAGATGATAAATGAGAAGTCCATGACTTTACGTGGCAAGAAATTCTTGAATTCCCTAAAGTGTCCTAGGGGTTGATAAATATGACAGCAAAAGGCAACCAGACGCATTCGCGACAGTCGTTATAGAAGCTGTTACAAAGAAACTAATGATAGTGGTTTAAAAATCTACCCCGATATTGAATCAATTTTTCTGAAAATTTTAATAACAAACTTAATTACCTACAATTAGTATCAGTTCAGAAGTAAATCAGAAGAATTAAAACAGAAGAAATAAATGACAAAAAGTGAAAGAGTAAATCTATTAAAGAATCCAGATCCTGATTCGCTAATGACGTCCTGAGCGACTTAAATTTATAGCTCTTTGGGTCACATGTGAAGGGACTCACTATTCAACGTCAATTTCAATAAAACCTGCTAGGGTGAAAAAGAGGGCTGACAAAACAAAGTGGTTTTATCCATCAATGGAGAGGGTAATTTATATTAAGGTATACTGTATAATAGTAGAGAAGGTGATTGAATTGATTCTTTTCTCTTTTCTCCAATTCATTAAATTAAATTGTACTTGTGAATTAAATTTGCCTATTTAATAGACAAAAAATGAGACTTCCTGATTAGATCTAATTTGTAAAGAAAATGCAGGAATAATCCTGTAATTTGGCGAGTGGAGATAAAATTAGCTGGCTCTTCAATCAGGAGAGACCTGACGTATTATTAAGCTCTACGCCCCAGACTGAAGAGTATATTGCGGATTAATTTTGTTGGCAACCCACACAGCTAATAAGAAATTTTATGAATGCCTAAGACAGAGAGTAATGAATGGGTTGAAGAATAAGTTACAATCATGTATCTTTTTTATGCCAGTATTGGGGTATAACGTTATTCTTGCTTATTATCATTCCCTAAGGAGATATTTATCAAGTCCCAGGTGCTTGTCCTTAATTTTACAACATCAGAGAAATGCTGGGTTGTCTCGAAAATTAGAGATAAGCTAAGAATAGAACGGATAGCCCAAAGGAAGATTAGGTGGCATTATATGGATTCTGGACAAAAGAAAAGGGAAATCTTATCTAAAAGTTTACATGAAATATGAACCGTTCCTAGGTTTGGACTGTCCACAATGATAAGAGCAGGACAACTTGTTGCGTTAAGTATCGAAATAAGTGTTAAACTGGAATAGCTAGGAATATATATTTTATGTAAGTCGGGTTCCATTTGCATGGAATTATATTTCCTATCCTGGCATTTCCGCTTTTCTCTTTTCGACGTCTTCGCTAGAGAATACGAGCCAATTATGATAAAAGCTGCACAGTCTGGGAATTATGATTGAAATTACACTCGATTGGCAGGGCGCCAGGGAAAATACCAAACTCCTAGACGATTAAGTGCAATAGACAATACAACAAATGCTGTGAAAGGCACACCCCGAGAATAAATTAAATAAGCTCTCATCCAACATTATAAAGAGTAATCATGCAAATATCATACATATTGTTCCAAATATGCACATGAATAATGAAAAAAATATCATCAAAGCATCACATAATACATTCAGTTTATCAATCAATATTTTCTTGATTAACCATGTACTACATTTGATTAATTGAGACCAATCAGCCAAATATCTGTTTGTTAGCTCACAAACCTACATCATCAATTTAATTGAAACATTCTTCTCAGAAACTAATTATATTTAGAATGTCGTATAATTTTCACGAAGAACATAATAATAATTTTATAATAATTTGGTGCATGATTTACAGACATACATTTATATTGAAGGGTTGGAGAATTTATTGTAAGTAGGTGAGTCTGAGTAATGCTATAAATTGTGTGAATATAGATTCCGAGTTAGAATAGAGAAAAATATTGTTACTTTTCTTTAAAAGACGCCTCACTTATCATTGAGAGTAAAGTAACGATATATTATATAGCAGTACTTTGAGAGTATCGATTGACTTCTTATGAGAAGTGCACTACTCAAAGTACAAATTGTTTCTATACAATGGATGTTGGATTGTACATTATATCACAAATTGCAAGTCAGACTCGGTTATAATCCGGAAAACCCTTTCTTCATTCAAAATAGGCTCGAGGAAGCTTATATTGCAACAGGTAGAATAAGTGTGTTACTAATGCGGGGATCCCAACCCCTAGAGCACACCCTTGAAGCTACTGCTTTCATTTATACATACATCGTTATACCGGTGGTTGCTCTCATACGATGAAAATTTTTTTCGCAGCTAATTATATTTTTGCAGTTCAAGCACATGCTTAAATTTTTAAACTGTAAACGGAAGCCAAGCAGCTCACAAAACCTTTTAAAACACTTCAAACCCTTTCCAGTTTTTCCGGAAGAAAAGAATTGAAAAATGAGAAAGAAATTTTACAATTGAATACGTAAGTTAATGTGTTGCATGCATTTTTAAGTTAAATAAGAGGAATAAAATGGACGAATCGACCATTAAATTTGTACAGTCCAAGTTTCTTCAGGTATATTTAATCAGACACGAGTTGAATTTGCGGTGCTCCTTGATAAAAAAATACTTCTCTATCTAAACAGTGGTGTTTGTTCTTGAAAACAGTAACGGAATTCGAGCAATATACTTCCAATTTTATTCGCCTAGGTATTTTCCGAGACACGTATTGCTTCGGTGAATTAATTATTTACGATGCTCCAATGTATAGAAAGCTCTCGAAGCAACAAATCATGATACAGACGCCTCTTACGTGTTTCGATCTTGGAAGATAAAAATGAAATGAGGTCGCCCTTTCAATTAAATTATTGAGCCACTTCAATTTTACCAGCTGATTTTGTGTAACTAATTTTGAAAGAAGAAAACTGTTCATGTGCATGCTAGTTAACGATTTTTCAGAGATTGAAGACATTCTCGAAAGTTCATTAGTAAGAGTTGATGTCATGGCCAGATTTTCGATGTTTCACGTTTCGGGAAAATAACAAGGGAGAAAAAGAAAAGAAGAGAGGTTCATTGTGGTTGTTGGCTAACAATTGGATCGTTAATATTATACAAATGGGTTGATTGTTGAAGTAACTTAGAGGCGGAAGCACAGACAACAATATTCCTTCCGACTTATTCTATTGTAATCGGAATTGCTATTATTTACACCTTGTCCTTTCCGAACACGCAATTACACTTTCAAAGCAACCAATCGAAACATCCCTTGTTCGCCCACTTTCTCTTGAACTTGCTTAATTGCTCTTCATATCTTGTTTCATGGGTCTGGTTATTCTATTCTCACCTCGCAAGCCAGCATTATTCAGCTGTCTTTACGAGTTTCTCAACCATTACAGATATTCAACATAAACAGAAATTGTTATGATATAATAGGATGGGTGCTTCGCAAATTAGGGCCTGGCTCAACAACTGTGAGATAATTAAAATCAACATGCGAGTGTGGGGTATTTGACTTTTAAATTCAGCGAAAGTGATGAATAATTGTACGTAATATAACTAAAAGCTTTCATCGCTAATGAAAAAGTCATATCAGATAGTCAACGTGTTTGTTAAATGCTTCAGTAACCTGGACTTTGAAATGTGTCAGTCTATTGTCAAACTAGAGGTAAATTTGTAAGTTAGTAGATAACATCGTTATTAATAGCCGGAATGCGGTTAGATCGACGTCAACCAGTCAAAAGGACCTCGACAACAACTATGGTATATCACCCCTAGCATCCTATCTAGCGACTGCATCTTAATTAAATACGGATGTTATCGGACGGAGAATTTCCTATACCTGTTTCAGCCACTTGAATACTAAGTCAAGTTGTTCACAAAACTGATAATAAACTTGTTCATTCATTCCGAAAGTCTCAATTTTAGTAAATAAAATTAATGACCACTTGGGGAATGAAGCTTTGTTAAAATTTTATTGCTATATTGTGCATCGTTTGTGAATTGTTTCCTAGTTTATCAGTTTATACCTCAAGTTCAGAAATGGAATCTTCATCTCGAATTATGAAGGATGTACAGAAATACTCGCGAATTCTTGATCTTCAGGAATGTCGACTGACCTCGCTGAAAGCTGGAGATAGAGGAATTTTTTAGTTATGAAGATGGAAAATCTTAACGAAATGATAGTCTAATTTAAACTGGTTAACCTGGTAAAAATGAAATGAAGAAATTTACATTTTCAAAAGAATTGAGAATTAAATGTTTTTGAGAAAATGAAGCTCTGACAAAGTGCAATGAAGTGTTTATAAAAATTAAACGACTAATATTGCAGTTTATGTGGCCAGAAGACATTTCTTTTATTATTTCTTACATAACTCGCCATTTTCCTTCTTCATGGACAAAAAGGAACTTTATACGAGGGAAATTATGCCCTTTATGACGAACATGCACATTGCCAAAGACTCAGGAAGATCATAAAACTTTCCAAGTCCTATTTTCTGGGCTCTTATTACTCGTTGCGGTAGCTGCATTTTCATTTTCACTTTCATTATATGGTTTTCACTGACCTTGTTTACACTTATATCACCTTAAGCGACTTTTAAGTGTCTATTAGTTTATCTCGGTGAAATACGTAGTTTAATCTTGTCTATTTTCATTTTTACAAAGTCTATTGTTCTTCATATGAAGCAACGCTTAAAATAAAGAACACTTTATATGAGCTTTTTCAGAGAACTTTTCTCATAGTGCAACTACTTTTATTATACGTATTCTACGATGCATACAATTGCAACAATTGTAACTGTCCCATTCGTTTAAACGAATTTATGAGGCCTGGGATATTATTGTCAACGTGGTACAAATTTTCTCACGAAACGTCTAGTAGCTGACATCGCACCTATAAATTTTACGGCCACAGTGAGTCGTAAAGCATACAGAAAGTGCAGAAACGTCGGAAGTACTAAATCCATCTTCTCCAGAAAACCAAGAATAAGGAATTTCCAGTTTGATGATTGGATTTACTAATTAAGACGAAAGAAACGTTGCTAATCAAATAATAATTTAATTTTATATGACACAATAGTAAACGAACGTTACAATGGCTGCGAAGAGACTTTTAAGTAGAACAAGGCGGATTTGGTCAGCCGCCTACTGAAACTTTCCTTAGAATAATGAAAATACAAAGAGCACTCGTATGTTATCTGAACAGTATATTTTTCTGAAACCACACTTCAGCTTTACTTATTTTATGCTCGCGTTTATAAGGGATATGAATTCTTCAGATGCCTCAGAATTTCGAAAATCCATGGATTATCCCCTTTTTATGTTCGTACATCGACACTGTGTGTATGTATGCATCGTCCACTATCGCCTCGGATAAATGTGGGTCACCCGATTGGCTACTTGCCAGTCCGTCTTCGACTGTGGACTTTCCCTCTTGATCGGGTGATTCCAGCCAATTTTTCCTCGAAATACTGCGTTCGAAGTGAACCCTTTGTTTGTAGTCCCTTTATTGTCTGCATGTGCTCAGGCAAATTTTATTCACAAAGCTCAAAGGATTTCGTTATTTATAGTATTTCCAATAAATTTGAAATTGAGTGAGGGAAATAATCATTTTTGTTGGGTAAAACGTATATAAAGACAGCTTTTCCAATTATCAGGAAAAGGATATCATCAAAAGCAGCAGATGGTGTTCATTGATTTTTGAGCGCGTGCACACAACACTTTCTTTGTATGCATCGTCTATAAAGCCTTGTCACGTTGCTTTAGCTCAGGATACATGGTCTATGTTGTAAGTCAGGTCAGGGTTGACGTGAAAGATGAGTAATGAACCGTGACTGGCCAAGCAACATCAACTTTACACATATTGAGGAAGTCCTATTAGTCTACTACAACCACTAAATATAAAAATGAAAATTACTTTCAAAGGAAGTTTCATTGAGAACTGAAGATGAGTATCCAAAGGAATTATCTTCAATCAATTTACAATTAGTCTTATTTTCATGCGAGGCGTGAATTCAGGTTAAGGAGATTGTTCTAATTAGACGTTTGTTTGTCGCAAGGCGGTCAAAGTTTGAGTAAGAAGTTGCAAATTTGTATTCACCCTTACGAACTTCGCATCGTTATCACTAATTTAGTTCCATTCATCTTCTCCCCAACTTTATTCATGCGACTATATTGAAAGCTTCAGATGGCGTCTCGTCTCCTTTAAGGGTATCTTACACATAAGCGTACAAAGGACACATTTATTTATATATACATGGATCGTAGGTCCGTTATTCCCTGCCATTATCGTGTTGTCAAATGCTCGTATTGTTAAGGGAATACAAAGCAGTTTCAGAGCCTGGGCAACTACCAAGGCACGATCTTAGTGATGTAAACTATATGTACTTCTTTTGCTTCCAAATTGCAAAGGATGGATATATTTACGCACCAGAAACAAGCATCTGTTACTGGAATTAAACCTTTTCAGTGCATTTTTATATATTGAGCTCCCTAACATACAATTTAGTAGAAACAATAGTCATTCAACAATATAGGGGGTGTTTCTCCACATTGCTTAAAAATGTTGAACTACATAATACATTTTTTCTACTTAGTGACCCAGAAAAGTAGCAGATTGTTTGAAAATTTTCATTTTTCACACTTTTCTTTTTTTTTTGTCTATCATGAGATTACTTTCATTTCCTCTTCTCAGAGCAGATTTCACTAGTTGGGTGTTGGAAAATTAAATAAAAAGCCTTTATATTCTTTAGTGTATAATGAGCCTTTATGAAAAGTTTTTGTTTCAGACGCAAAAAAAAAAGGATAATTTAGAGTAGATCCTTTGCTGTGGAAGTTGGAAGGACGTGTACATCGCTTTACTTCAGAGACTGTACAATGAAGACAAAGTCAAAGTCAAAAGAGTGGTTTATATATATTTCCTTATATGTTGTTTTCATTAGGATTTCATTTTGCTTTGAAATCAACTTACAAGACTTTAATATATATGTAACTTTATTCTTTCAGTGATAAGGCGAATGATGACCCTAAATTCTTACCGACATGTCGTAAAAATAATCAGAAAGTTTGAGATTAATATCGGGAAGTTATGGAAGAGTCAATAAAAAAGCGTGAGTGGCACATTTTCTGGTACTGCGAAGTAGACATAAATTTCGAGAAAACATTAGCGAGCCCGTATAAGTCACTCGTCGCAAATCCCAGCATAAAAGGGGTCACCTTCGGAAAATTGCACGACAAGGTTTACACCCCTACCTTCTACGAACCTAAAGGCAATCCCGTTATTCTTGTTTCTACGGGCCTCTTATAGTTATCGTGGTATCTTTATCGGGAAACAACAGTTTTACGTAAAATCCTTCGAAAACACCCCTATCATTTCATACTAAGAGAGCCATTTCTCTTTCACGATACTCTTTTACTCATTTAGTCGCAATTGTCACTCTCAAAATTTCGAATTGATAAAGATTTCAGGATTTATGTTAAATTGAGTCGTTACATAAAAATAAGTATTTATTTTGTTGTTTGGAGATGTAAATTTAATGAAATTCAAACTGTATGTATTATTAGTTATAGAATTCAGCAGATCATTAAAAAAGTTAGCAGAAAGTACATTATAACTGTTTGAGTAATAAACTGTTTCGTCTCGTTAATATAGTCGTTCAAACAAACTGAAAATTCTGAGGAAACGGAATACTGCTTCAGGCGCCACATAGCTAAGCGAGCGATTGGTTGGAATTGAAGTGTCTTCTTCCTCCTTTCAATATTTCATTCGTGTAAGTAGTGAGAACTCGATTCTTAGATAATAGGGTCCTTTAGGACATATTTTATTCCCATAGGGTTGAAAACGAGATGGGTCTTTTATACAACAAGGTGGAAAAACATGTCTGAGGGGAAGGAAATTGAAATTTTTAAGCCTTGGATTATGCAGAGAATTTCAATTAGAAAACTGGAGGAAATATAAAGTAAAGTAAATAGAATCTTATGAAACAATTAGATTAAGTGCAAAATTGGATAGATACAAGCAATTTCTACCTTTCTACTTGAGAACCTTCTATATAAGAACGTGTCTGAAAACAGTCTATAACGGAACGTGTCTGGGTCTGCTCTTTGTCTTATTCAATCCTTCGATGAAACGAGAGGTCTGCAAGTTTTCCCAACGAAAAATCGAACTTCTTTGAAATAAAAGGAATTGTTCGTTGTTCTTGGAACCTTCCGGTTTTGTTGAGCTTCTCAAAGTATAGTTCTATCTTTACAGGATGGAAGCACGCTCACATTAACCCACTTAAAGTATTCGGATGGGATTTTCACGAAGTGCACGATAACCTTTGAGCACGAACCATTCAAGTGCTGAGAAAGAGATTTCCGTGAGGAGAAGTGGATGGACCAGGATGTACATTATGCTTCGAAGATCGAAGAATCCTTAGGAAAAGATGCGATCGGCTTTTGGAGTGACTAGCGACGACCCAGTGTCGTATAAAAGTACCAGAGGATCCGAAACCTGAGCCTCTCTGAGCTGTTTCGATATAGAGGACCAAGTAATTGGCTCTTCGTCAACGTAAGTCGATTTAAATGCTAAACAAACTGAATGCTTGATAATATTATCATGCTTTGCCATTTCCTCACTTTATTGTCCAGCTTATTTTCGATTAACTTTAACAAACGCCAGTGATTCCTTTTCATCGGAACTTTCAAGTTCCTTCTTAGCAATAACTCATACTTTTCTGAGGAATCCAAAAAGCTTCTGGATTTATGAATATTTACTTTGTGTCCTTCCAAGGAATGAAAACTGAGAACAGAATAAGGGAGTAAACCCAATATTCCATTCGAAGGTTGTTTATATAACACGTGCAAATATTCATCCAGAAACCCTCGTATGTATATAACTCTTGTACGTGCTGATTCACTAGTTTCAGAGGTCTTGCTGGGAGAATTTGTAGCACTATCCTGTCACCATTTCTCAGTCGCATACAATCGCAGATTCACTTTACTTTATTTTAAATTAGCACTACCACACTATATTTTTCTGTTTCTTTGAATTTCATTTCCATAAAATTTGACCTCACGGAAGCTTTTTGAAAATATTCAAATCAAAATTCTTGTAGAATAATTGATTTGACGAGGTCTCAAGTGCCGGGAAAAGATTTTTCTAGTTTGTGTAGTTGAGATTTATGTCTCTTATCGGTTGAGTTCAAAGTCGTTCAGTGGGTCTTGGGTCATTTCTCTTTCTTTCGTAACATTTTCTTTTCTTTTCATTTCTTTTCGTAACTCGCTTTAAAGAGGACTTGATTCTATAGTGTTAGAATTAGACAGAATATGTTTCAATTCTGTTGATACTGCAGTTCATAAAATGAAGCAATTTAGTAGAATAATATCAGTCCAAGAGAAGATCGAAACGTGCTAGGGTTAGCCTATAAAACCTGGTACATTTAACTACCCTTAACCGTCTGTAATTGATCAGTATTCCTGGCAGAAGTTTTCCTATAATCCAGTTCACTTCAGACCACTGTCAAGTACATTAATTAATTCCAGCTTACTGTAATCTATTTTCATTCACACCAACGACCTCACATTCCCCTCTTATTGCTTCTGTTCAAACCCTTTTTGAATGCATGGTATTAATTCTAAACCCTACAGAAGTAAATGGTTCAGCTTACCGCTAATTCACTTGCGCACATTTACATAAATTAAACCACAATTCAAGCTCCTCTTATTTTATACATTTTGGGATTTAAGAAGAAATGTTAATTGAATGTACATATTCTGTAAAAGAAGCTTTGACAAGTTTCTGCGTGAACGCAATAGGTCATTATTGTTCAATTTACTTGGGTGTCAATCACTTTGCCTAAACATGCGCATAAGGTACGAAAGCAAGCTGTAAAATTCCTTTCACTATAGTAGTTGGCACGGAGAGTAAAGCCCAGACAACATGAAATATGTATAAAATTCCCATACATATGGATGTCAGTAACACCAAAGTGCTAGAGTATGAAGCGACACAAGAGTGAGGGAGAAGGTTCAGGCCGCATCTCCAAGGATGAGAAAAAAAATGAGAAATGAAGAATAAGTTTTACTGACGCGGACAGTAAGCAGCATGTAAATTCTAGCATGAAACATCTCTCAGCACACTTAGTTAAGGAGAGCGGAAGCTGATCTCCTCGTTTTCATTACAAGCTGTGAAATATCTTGATGCAAAAGGAAATGGAACACTGCGGGAACAGAATCGTTGACAGAGTTCTCCGTCTTAGAGGTCCTCTTATTTTTCATCTCTTAAAATATTCACCATTCATGAGAATGTTTCTATTGCTTTCAGCTTGCTCTCAGACTAATATTAAGGTTAATATTTTATAAAAGATAATGTGCTTCGGTGAGGCCTTTTTTATGAAAGACAACATTTTTCATTTGATTCAATCGAAGACATAAAAAAAATGAAGGAAGAATCACTTTTGCGCTTCTTGCTTCAGTTTCTGAGAAAAATGATCTGCCAAGGATAGAAAAATATTTATATTAAATTCACTTTCACCCTAAATCATGAAATAAATTAAGGGTATTAATATTTCTTGATGGGGAAGAATGAAAAGAGATTTTATTTACGAAAAGCGAAACGAAATGCATTAACAAAAAGTGCCACTTGTTTCATCTTTTCCTTTGTTTCGAATTAACAGAGAAAATTAAACCAGTATACTTTCCGAATTGCCATCAACCTATACGTGAGGGATTTTGCAAAATTGCTCAGGAAGTTTAACTTAAAAAAAAATTGTGTAACTCTGTCACAAGAATATGCTACTGACTCGAAACTGTTGAACTAGGTCGAGAAGGTGGTAAATACATTTTACGCTTCGTCAATCGGTCTTTGATTGCGAAAATACATTGAAATAGAAACGGTTTCACGAACCCTATTGACAGACTTTGATTGAATAGAAGAAAAATAATAATGGCAGGAAAGAAATATAGCTTTGAAAATAAGATTCTCAAATTTTTTGTATTTATATCCGAAGCTGTAGACGTGAAAGATAATTGAAGGGACAGAAGAAAAAAGAGGAATTTGCACGTGGAGAAAAATGCAAGTGGTGAGAAGAGGTGTGAAACGGGTATAATAAAAGAGATTTATGTGTGAGAAGCTAGTAGGGCATTCCACATTCAGCACCCCAATATTACCTTTTGATCCGCTTATATATGTTTTTCGAATTACGCTTACGAGAGAAATAAATTATATTCAAGACTTACATGATAATTTCTAAGTTGGCTGACCAAATATCGACCATTACTACTTAAATTTATTAAATTTAATCTTCAAATTAACAAGCCAGAAGCTACATTGAATAGTAAAACGTACTTAGAAGGGACATAATAATTTAATGTCGGTCTGACCAAACGCTGACTTGTATCACTTGTATTAATAATAAATTGACTATACAATATTCAAGTTTTATATGACAAACTTCAGATCGGCTGTCCAAATATTGTCTAACTCTACTCCAATAGATAATATTATATTTCATTTTTCTACTTCTTTATAGAATTCCAAATTGGCTGACCAAATCTCGATCATTACTATTTAAATTTATTCAATTTAATCACCAAATTCACAAGCCAAAAGCTACATTGAGTAGTAAGATGTGCTTAGAAAGGATATAATAATTTCATGTCGGTTTGACCAAACGCTGACTTGTATTACTTGTATTAATAATAAATTGACTTTATGTACCTCTACACAATATTCAAGTTTTATATGACAAATTTCCGGTCGGCTGTCCAAATATTGACTAACTCCACTCCAATACATAATATATTCACTTTTTCTACTTCTTTATAGAATTCCAGATTGGCTGACCAAATCTCGACCGTTACTACTTAAGTTTATAATGTATTAGAGTAAACTTATTTTCAGATTCACGAGTCGGATGATCAATTAAAAAAAGAATAAGGTGTTTAAAAAAGGACGCAATAAATTAGTATAGGTCTGACTGAATATTGAGCAGTTCTCCTTAAATTGATAATAAATTTACTTTATACATAAAATAAAATGCAAGGAAAAGCTTTGAAAATATTTGAATAAATTGAATTCAATATTCTCAAGTTTTTTCTTCTAGAAAAATCCTTTCATCAATTCATTTAACTGAAGGAGTGAATAGATAAGTCAAGAACCGTGACTCGTGGCGAAAATTCAAGATTCGCATTTAAGTGGTAATTGTGTATTTGAATGAGAATAATTGATTGCTTTTTAAAATCGGTTCTCTCCTCTCAGCATCGAACGTTGATTAAACCTTTTTCCTTAGATAGAATTATTTATTAGATGTAAATTTTTCAGCGAATGTTTCAGGAAAGAAGAAGGCGAAGACAGGGCAATGTCCGGCTACGCTCGATGGTTCGAGATATGCAAAGGGATGGAATTTGCAATTTTATGAAATCCTATCCTCCCCTCAGTGTCGTTTTAGTGTTTAAATTTCTCCAGCAGATCGTCGCTGGGTTTAATTAAAGTTTACGAGGGGTCTATAACTTCTTAGGAATTGCTCAGAGCTTGACCTATAATCCGATCGACGAACGCTCAATAACCTACTGACTAGACTCCAAGATACGCATGATCCCGATAAATTAGCACCCTTCGTATTTAAAATGACCTTTTCGACATTTTGAAAAGATTAATTTAGTTATTGATCTTCCAGTCCAATAAATCTTGCCGATCTCAAAATTCTTTTTTAGTTAAGTAATTGATTTGAGTTTATTTTAATTATACTGATTGTTTGAAGTAGATTCTGGTTTATTCAGATTTTTCGATTAAAAACTTGTTTGCTCAGGAGATTATAGGTGATGGAAACCACGTGCTAATCTCGAATCGATATTATCCATACAATCTTGAAAAATATTTTACGTAAAAAAATTCGGACTAGAAGTGTTGCTTGAAACAAATTTAATTTTTCAAATCCTAAAATGAATACCATAGTTAATCTTACAGCTGGAATGAGTTGAAAAATAGAAGAGCCTAATTTGGTTAAAATTGCCAAAATTATTCTAGAGGAAACGAGAAATAAATAGAGGAACGTTTTTGACTGCAAAAAGTAATAGCAGATCAAAATATAGATTCAAATCAGTTTCGAGGCTGTTGCTCTCCCAGTAGTAGCCATGGCAACAGGTGATGTGTCCCCACGACCCTCGCCTACCCTTACAATCGCCTTACTCTCCTACCCTCTCATCCCTCTTTCCCCTTCTCATCAAAGAGGGTTGCGGATTCTAACTCGATGAGGGTAAAAGGGAGGTAAGGAGGGGCGATCAATTACTACGGAGAAAACTTTTCGAAGTTCTGTCTCTTTGAATTTGTAGTCTACAATTTCCAAGATTGTTATCTGAAGTGGATATCACTTATTTAGTAGTATCAAGTGATCGAAATTCAGATCATATATCAGTTTCGATTTCCTTCAATTTCAGTTCAACTTTTCTGCTCAAAATTTCCATATCGAAAATAACATTTCAAAAGATCCTTTATAGGTATGAGAAAAATTTTGAAATTAAAATAAAATAGAAAAAAACGACCTGTTATATAATATTATTTGAAATGAGCTGTACATTATTTTCTTCTTACGGGAGGATTTTCCCTTGGCAGGAAAGTATAGAAGTTTATTTTCCCCGAAAGTCGGAACAGAAGTTGGATAAAAATTAAGTCAGGTAATTCCAGTCGTCGAATTTCGTATCATTTTTTTCCATTTGCCAGAGGAAACATGTATCAACTCTCCTAAAGTTTCTCGCTTCTCTATATCACCTCAAAAAGTTAAAAGAAATGTTTCGCGCAGTAGCTTTCATTGTTTTCAGTATATCACGAGCTTTACTTGCTTTTTTATGACTCCTCATAAGCTGAATTCTCACAAACATATTTTAGCTGTGAGAGTTTTTCTTCCAGAATGTTATACGCGAACCGACATTTCTTATCAATCATGAATAAAAATGTCATTCTTGTAATATTCATATTACTGGGAGTACATATATAATATACATATATAATATGTATATTTGATAAAAAAATAACGAGTAAATTTTCTCTTATCACAATATCTGTATTTTTTTCTAGAAATATCGAGAGAGATCACAGTGAATTTTAAATAATGAGGTATTTAGGTTCAGAAACTAGGAGACGTCCTTGATTATTAGTACTGCGTGATGAAGGATCACAATATATACGCGCCGGATTCTGTAAGTCCGGAACCAATGTCGAATGACAGTTCGGTTGGGTAACGGACGATTGATCGTCCAATTGATGGATGAACCACGAATCGAATGGCTGACCCTGATTGATACTGGTCTGCAGTCATTCGTGCTCTCCGTACTCTATTACATACTGCACTTGTGCTTTCAAGTAATATTATACCGATACGATCTATCCATGCATATCACATGTGCGTACCTTGCGGTGATGGTATGAGTCTCGTATTATGGCTTTTCCACTCGACTCTATTTCATCTATTGCTTTTCATTTCATGTTAACTTGTACTGTGAAAATCTATTTTTTTTATCAAGTGAAGGTTTTAAAAAGCATGATGTCGACTTCAAAACCGATATTCAACCGCCAATCCGGAGCGTGTAAAAATACCTCTGTCCAGACTGACGCCCGAATGCATTTATTGAGGGAAGGGTTGAAAAATAGTTAGTGAGGAGACGAGAATTGCCGATTCGACAGCTGTAGGTATGAGAAGAGAGCAGAAGTGAAAAATGGAAGAGGCATTCATGCGTTTGGACTGTTGACCGGAAAGAGATGACCAATCAGATAAATCGGTAGATTTTGAATGCACACGTATTGAGACAAGTCATTTCCAAAACTCACTCACTTCTTCATGTAAAGCTGATCGACAAATGGGATGTGAATTACAAAAAGCAGAGTAATTTCCTTTCATTCTTTTATCACGTCCGATTTTTGAAGAAATAGAGTTATCAGTTCTAGAAAAGGCCAAATTATAAAATGCTTTTAAGCAAATGAAATATCTTCGGCAGTTAATCAAACACGAAAGATCACGAAATTAAATCTATTATAATTTGAATCGACTTACTGTAGCTTTTAATCTAAGCTATCCTTTAAGTTAAAGAAAATGGATGCCTGTATCACAATGAGAAGTATGACGAAATCCAGAGAGTTCTGTGAGCGGAATCTAATAAATAACAACGCCCCAGACTTTTTATATACTTCCTGTTTCTTCCAAGTCAGGAAAAGAAATAAACTTGGGAGAGGATAGCAACAGAATTGACTTCTTCAAAAGATCTGATGTTTATCTCAGGTATAAACGAACCCTGAATAACTATCATAGAGCTGAGAGTAATATAAATTTCCTAAATAAAAAATATTCAGCATCAGTTGAAAAATACTATTCACTTATCGCTTTTCAAGTACGATGTAATATTTTTATTTATTTCTATTCATTAGTAGTGCAGATTTCTACTTTAAGGACACTCGCTCGGAATGCAATGTTATCGATTTCAGAATCTCTTGAAATGCACAAACTCCGTGACATTAGCGGAAACATATATTACTACTTGTTTCTGGGTGACAAGACAAGGACAACAGGATGTAATTCCATTTTCACGTTAATTACATTGAAACATAATTGTCATTCCAATCAAACTGACTGTCAGGCTGACGCGGTTTACCGAATTTAATTATTTTGTGAAGACAAATTCTTCTACACAAAATACCTAAAATTTGACAAGCTATTGTAAACTGATTGATTGCATTACGAAACGTCAATAAAAATTTTTCAATACAGATTCCTCTATTGACCTATATATAGAGTATATAGTATATAATCCCCAAAAAACCATCAGAAAGACCGAAATTACTATATTTTCTTGTTAGTACTAATTTTACAAGAATATCTTTTTTATTAAAGTGAATCCTAATAATTGATTAATATTTTGAAGATAAAAATTGCTGGACTTTCACCTTTGACTGGAAAGTGTGAAAAATATTGTAAAATATCCTGGCAGGAAAAAGTTGAAAATAAATGGGTCTGTCACCCGTAAGCTGGATAGATTGGACCATTTCGACATTTCAAGAACATTCACAGATTTTCGCCACTTTTCGCAAGCCCATGTGTTCCGGAAATGGTCACGCTTTTATATTCATCAGATGATATCATCCGGAGACTCAAAATTACAATACGAATGTGCATGCCTCACTGAAACTCAGCATTCGTTCGTTCATCCGTGTAATATATTTCGTCCAAATGTACCGAACTCAAATGACGGGACATCATTCGGTAAAATTACATCTTTAAGGTTTCCGACCAATAAACACCTGAGTGAATAAATGATATTCAGAATAAAATGTAAATTTTAACAAAGAGGTAAACTGACGATAAATTTCGTAAATCACTAAAGTAAATAAGAATTCAACTTCGAAGCAATTCCAATTTAAGTAAATTCTTACAATTTTTTACTTTCGGAAATGCATGAATGACTGTAAACCTCTAAGTAGAGCTAAGAGGATTTGAGCCTTGTTGAGAAATCGCACTGGCGTCACTTAGCTCGATTACTCTGTCATCTCGAGTGGTGTGGGAAAGGCAGAATTATTAATGACGGTAATAATTAGGACGCGATGATCCAGTCGTTGAATTAATAGCGTAATTAGTTTAACATGCAATAAGATCAAGCCAAGATTAGAAATCTCAGTATTGAATTCATGTTGTACGATCTGCCGTATTTTGGGTAAACAAATTGAATTAATGTAAACAATATAATTTCTTTATTTGCTGCTAATTTCATTATTTCCACCTCCATAACTCCAAAGTTAAATTTACAATTTTTTTTAATGTCGCATTCAAAAAAGTGGGTTATTCATCGTGACAAAAATGTAAACTATTAATATGACACAAGTGACGACGAATTTCTCTGATATATTGAATTTACTGATAGATTTAAACTGAACGGCTGAAAGGACGGAAAATATTGAGATACATGTTTCTCGCATTTCGTAACAAACGGCGTTGAAGATCCTTAAATCCTTTGAATTATTATTTGCTGATATGGCATAAAGGCATGTATTACACAATATTCTACTCTAAGAAAAGAATAAGCTTTCATAAATATTCCTCAAGGGAATAACTCAATTTAATACTAAAGGGACTGAACATTTCATCTTTTACAGAATTTTATCATTTGTTTCGAATTCTGTGGAAGTAACTGATTTCAGAGAATATATGTCGTTTCGTGTATAATATGTCAAAGCGAAAATTTCAACAATGTAGTTTCCTGTAACATGAATCTGCAAATAGACAGAATGCCACACAGGTAAATAATAAAATAAAAAAGATGGGGGTACGTTTCATGTCGATACTAAAGCGAGTACCTATTTCCAAATTGAGTAAATAAAGAGAAAACGTGCTCAAAGATACATTTTATTTAGAACTGTTTACACTTGTTTTATATCAAGAATGTAGGTAGATAAGGAGAGAGTGAAAAAAGAAAATTTAATTTTCCAGGTTAATTATTATGGATTTAATTTATTATTCTATGCAAGAGGCATAGAATTAACTATTTTTCAAGATGATAAGAATAATTAATCGGATTAGAATCGATACTATCGGCTATAGCCTGTTTACTTTGGGAATTTGATGGAAAAGGGAAAGCTCAGCCCCATAAAACAGATGACAGTTGCGGAAATAACTCTTCGACCCTTCCTTTTTCGCGCCCACAAGATCCACCCTCAACTATACATCCCTCTTCCTCTCGAACATTCGTTCCAGTTCTGATTTCCGGTTCGTCTTGTCGACCTCGATTCGAGATGAGAAATGAGGTTTTACGAATTCTACGTTCTCATGGTTGTGTGCGTAAACCAATTAATGTAACCGACTGATTCTTACAATGAAGTACGTGATTGCAAAACCCTTACTCAGATATATTAGAGCCAGAGAAATTGCCAGCTATTTAAATTCAGTAGAAGAAAATTAATGACAACTTAACAAGATTCTTTATTTCTTGTCCCATGTCACACTTTTCTGTCACTGAGGAGACTACAGTGTTAGGAAGAAATTAAAAAGTTTTGATTGAAAGCTATTTGAGGCGTTAAAGTAACTTTTCCAAGCGTCATCGGTAATTCAAAGAAAACTTAAGATCTTTTTAAAAGAAGCTCTGAAGTGTAGATGAGATTATATGAAGAGATGCTCGAACGACAGTTTAGCTTGGCTTTCTTGTGACACTGTTCAATTAATCATTCTGTACAATGAATCTATCGATAAGGCAAATCTTCTTCTTCGACGAGTGCTAAATGAAAAAGAAACGTATATTGTCATCTATCAATAGTTTCACCTGTCAAAGATTGGTGTATTAAGTAACGTAGAGCACTATAATTAATTTAATTAATTAAACTATAATTTTTTCCAAATATTTCGAAGTTACTCTAATTTTTAATTCACTCAAACTTTCCTATATACAGTACAATATTCATGACGTTCATCTGAAAAGTATTGATAGCATATGCTTGAATTTCAAGTAAAATTCATGTTGCAAACTCTATATCCTAATTACAAAGTCTACCTCAAATATAAACTAGTTTAAAATTATCCGATCAGTTTTCCTATGATAGTGGATGATATAAACTCGATAAAGTTTGGACAACGAATCGATTGACGGACCGAGTTCACTCAGCCATCACTCGTGGTGCTCCAATGACGTTTTTATTCACTCTTTTCTAAGTGGTGCTTGACGATGGACGAATGAAGCTCCGTCTGGGATGCTTGCAGACGTGGTTGAAGAAGATGGGGAAGAAAAAAGAGTTTGAGGAAGGGCTGCTGACTAGTTCAGAAATTAATGGGTCGAGTGTTGAGGTAGAATGCTTAGAAAAGAGATGAGCGAGCAGAGAGAGTGAAAAATAGAGAAAGAAGGGAAGAAGAATAAAAGAGATATATACTGAAAAAAATACTATTCAATCAAAGAAATATCAGGACACATAGTTATCTGTTATTTTCCAAAAACCTTATTTCCTAAAATACACTTCAGAGATCTCAGCAATCATAAGGTTTGAGACCAACTTTGCTACCAAGCTGTTGCTTTGCCAAGTATTTTAGGTACCTTGCATTTTCAGTCTCATCTCTGTTTGCCAAGCTCCTATTTCTCCTTATTTTCCGTGCAAATACTCTCTGGGATTACACAACAGTCCTCGTGTGGACGCGGTGTGCACTGTTATTAAGGTGTAACACGGTGTTAACTGTAATTAATTCACCTTCATGAAAAATTACAGGAGACTAACTTCTTTCACGTGTTGGTCGGGGCTAGATTAATCGCTCGAAAGAAATTTCTTTTTTCCCTTTCGGATACAAGATTACTTGATATAAAATGCAATCACCCTGCGGAAATTCTGTATTACTTTACTGGGTTCATTTACGTTTGTGGATTTCATTATCTTTATTCAGCGAGTTATGCATCTTTATTTGGAAGGCTCCCAAGACCAGAAAATGTTATTTGGTAAAATAAAATTAAATACACTGTACAAGTTTTGATACTTGTTGAGTTAAATAAATTTTTCAGAGATTTTAGATATCTGAGCTTTCAGGGATAAACCGACGATCGTTTAGTCTAATGGAAGTGTCTCGTCAAGTATCTGGCAAGAAGACTTCGAAGATCTATGGTTATTTTGAGTTTCTGAGGAAAAAGAGGATCTTTGACAAGTTCCGTTTCTCAAGTTTAATTGAACTTTTATAAAAAGTTTGATCTGAAGTTGCAGTACTCGATGAAAAATTTGTAAAGGTACGGAAGGATCAATGCTTGATTGAAAGGAAGTGTACTCTGAGTTTGGAAAGTTGGACTCAAGATCATTCTACTGGAAACCTCATTCTTAAATGAGGACTCCTGGAAAAATTCAATCAGAATTCATTGTTTTCTATCAAGGATTTTCCAATATTTCTTTCTTCTGTAATTTAAAAGCTACTAACGCTGAAACTGTTTACTCCATATATTCAAAGTGGAATTTTTACAGTCGAAAGGGCCTCAACGAACAGTAATCAGGGACTCTAAAGCTAGCTTGCATATTTTTTATGAATCCTATAGATAAATTTTTATGAATAGTTTGCGCACGTAAAATTTTAAGTGTAGAGATGAAGAGAGAGAGAGAGCGAGAGAGAGAGAGAGAGCGAAAAAGGTCAATAAATTTTCATCTGATTTACTTATAGTGTGCAGCTGGATAAAGGAAATGCTAGTATGAAAACGACCGATAAGAATATTACCCTCCTTTTACGATTCCACTCGTAAACTTCGAATCTCCTTGAGGTATCAGCGAGATTTTATTACTGATTCAAGAATCGAAGAGGAAAATGAGACTTACGTGGTTGTAACAGGGTTTCGAGTCTAAGGTATTATAATCGCGATTCTGTAATGCATCTGAGATTACTATTCTCAGGATTTCAAAGAGACTTCTTTATAAGAAGGTGCTACCAGATTGGTGGATGATGTTTAAATGTGAATAGGTCACATTTTACTACCTCGGGAATTGATGAGACCATTTGAAACTTTTATGGAGGTTTTAATGTTGAGTAAAAGTCTAAGCAGTTAGAAGAAAAGAAATAAAAAGAATAAAAGAGGTTTAATTATGCATTTCATCAGTGACTAGATTATCTAGAAAATCTCTTAATGAGTATGTCATTCACGAAGCAGACCTCAAACTCTCCATTATCTATCATTTTGATAACCACCCCAATCCTACTATTATCGATAATGTAAAATCGCAGAAATCCTGCTTTTGAATATTACTTCAGTTTCAGTCCATTTAGCTAAGGAAATTCGCATTTTCGACGAGAAAAAAATGAGTTTTTAATATTAAAGTGAAAAAAAGAAGATTTAAAGTAATGTATTTATTTGAGTTCTAAAATGTGAGAATGTTATTTGAAGAAGCTAAAATTTAGAGTGATTGATGGTGGAGAGAGACGGGTATTTGAAACCAAACAGCAGTCTGCTCTTATGGAACGTACTTACTATCAAAGAACGAGCAATAAAAGTGAGATTCTCGACTCTCATATTTGTGAATCCCTTGAGCAGCGTGAATAAAATGTTGAATAGGAAGTCGTGCTCTCAGTAAGATTACCCTAAATCAACTTTAACCTTTCTCCATTAGTCTCGTGGCCTTTTTCAAATTTTGAATCTTTTGAAAAGAAGGGGAACATATATGAAAGGCCTCTAAAGAATGTGTAATGTGTATGAAGAAATAAAACTTCATCATCCAGTCGATTTCCTATGGTTCAGTAACATTTGATAAAATAATAGTATAACTTGTGCAATAAATGTAATCGCATATCTCTTTACTGCGTGTGATCATTGTGCGTTAAAGCGAAAATATAGTTTCCTATCCAGTTCAACGACCAATCGTGACCGAACAATCGGTTTAATGGTTTTTTGTTGTTAAAATTCAAATTCCAAACCATTAAATATCAATTTATTCAGAGGTTTAATATTTGATAACAAAAAAGTGAACAATGATCCGATATTTATTGTCAATTTTGTCACCAGACTTGTTCCTGGCATATTAAAGATAAAAAAACCAATTTATTTTACTTTTCAAAGCTATAGGGGACTGAATAAAGTGCTTTCGATCCTAAAGGGACGACATTTGGATTTGAAGATTTTATATAAGAATATATTACATTATTCTGCAAGAATTTATACCCTTACTATAAAATAACTCGTAGCGATCAGAAAATCTTTGGTGAATTTTTTAAATTATTGTAAATGAATGAAATTCAGTGACACATTTTTGCACTTTACAGATGATGTGCCTAGACGTACATTTTGCGATTCTTAGTGCCCAAAGTCATAAGAAATGCATCGTGCTGAGATTTCGTGCTTAGTGTCTTGCAGAAGTTGGTATCAGAAAGGTTACTGTGGCTCAGGGAGTATGAAA